>AYEL01066162.1:0-55104 GCA_000484575.1 Olivierus martensii
ATAATGCGGTAAAAAGCATTTTATAACAAATTTGTTCTTAATTCTGCTCCTACCAATTAGGGTGCGTATATAAACTTCAAAACATTTTTAACGTGCAGGAACGCTCTTACCTCGTTTCGGGTCAAGTGCGAATAGCTGACATTTTGTACGATTTTGTTGCAAATTTAAATTTTTCAAAAAATGATTAAACGATAATAGGTGACAATCCGATTGTTAATGACCCTGCCAAATATTTATACGATGAGTTAAAATCCTTTCGTTTCTGAAATTTCAAGAGTTGAATCCTTTTTTCTTTAACAAAGAATAACTCTAAAATGAAACAGCCTATTTTAATGTAGTAAAAATTATTTTATAGTAGATTTGTTCCTGATTCTGCTCGTGCTAATTAGGGTGCTTCAAAACTTTTTTAACTTGCACGTACATAAGGTGCGTAAATAAACATCAAAACTTTTTTAACTTGCACGTACACTCTTTACCCCCGTGCGGATAGGCTGACATTTTGTAAGATTTGTCGCAAATTTAATTTTTCAAAAAATGATTAAACGATATTAACTGTGAAATGCCATTGTTAACAATCCTGCCAAATATCTATACGATAGAAAAAAGATATGAAATACCTTCGTTTAAATTCCAACTTTGTAAAAACCTTGTGCACTTACCCCACTCCGCCTTATTATATTAAATTTTTTTTGAATTCAAAACATAAATTTTATAAAAGGAATATTAAACTATAAATTAATAAATTACGTGCATTTAGTTCACGAAAAATGGAATCTTTAATTTCTGTAAACATAACATATAAGAGAAATTGATTCATAAATTATATGTCAGAATTTTGATACTACATTTAGCATGCTTTGTTACGTGATAAAAATAAGAATCTATAAAATTTGAGTACTATACTCAAATTTTATACATTCAGAGATGACAACAATACTTTATAATGAATATACAGTATTACAGTTCTATTTATTAAATTTAAAAAAATCATAAATTTTATTAAAAATTTAGTTTTGATAAGCTATGATTATTATGGAAATGAAAAACTATCTAAATATAGTTTGTAATTGAATTTCATTAATTCTTAAATGTAATTTGAATAAAATAATTATGGATATTACATATAATTCTAATTAACAGAAACACAATTATAATTTCATATTTATTTCTTAAAATAGTTGTTTTAAAATATTATGGTATTCTAAATGAGTTAAGTTGGAATAGAAATTTAATGCATATACACTTTTGATTTTTATTAAAAGTAGAATTAATAAAGTAGATATCTACAGTATATATACCTAGATATCTGTAATTTTCCTTCAGTGTAGAGTATATAATTTATAAATGCTTTTTATATATCTATTCACGGAAATATCTTAGTATTTAAAATATAAAATATAATAAATTTAATATATAAAGTAATTTATAAATGCTTTTTATATATCCATTCACGGAAATATCTTAGTATTTAAAATATAAAACATAATAAATTTAATATATAAAACATTCCTTTAATATTTTTGTTCTGTCTTTGGACAAGAAAAAATGCATAAACTAAATGCACAAAATGAAAAATTTATTATTATAAATAATAGCATAACATTTCTTGTAGGAATTATTTACTTCTACTTATAAGGTCATTGCAAAATTTAATAAATACTTTGCACTAAACTGTATTTTCAACTGAATGCAGAAAAATTGATTCCATAGATATCTTTAGAAGATGAACTAAATGCTGTTATTTAAAATATGATAAAAATCATATATTGTATATATATATATAATATATTATTTATGTTTAATAGTTTTCCTTATTGTTTCTTTCCTCCATACATAACTAACAAACCATAAGTATTGGAACTAATTTCCTATTAATCTACTACAGTTGTGTATAGGAAATAAAAAATGGCGATTCAATAAAGAACCGCTCTCCTAATTTCTTCACATATCTTTTATTTTGGAAATGATTAAAGGTATTGATTGAAAATATATATCAAGAAAAATTTTTTTTTTTCATTTGAATATCATATAATTCCTCAAAAATTTATATTTTAAAACGGATGAATCTAAGATATTAATTAATTGTATTTATAAATGGAATTTAATGGGTTGACTATAGTATTGAACTTTATAAAATCAAGTGAATTGATCTAAATTTATAGGGAGATGCAATATTGTAAAAACTCGAATGTTAACATTTTTAAATAATTGAACTTTAGAGTATAATGATGACTCCGAGATTATATTTAATGGTAAATATCCTTATTAAATTTCAGAAAAATCTACTGGTTAGTTCAAAAGTTATTAGTTTAAGATCCAGATAGACAAGTTAGATATCTTGTAAGCTTCAATTTTTTTTCCGAATAAGTAAAATAAATAAGTAGCCTACAGTACTGTAATGTAGAAAGTTTTATAAATTTATTGTAACAAATACAAATATTTTATCACCTTTTGTAAAATTAAATGCAAAAATAGGTAGCATATTGCCTTGTTTAAATTTCTGAAATTAAAGAAACTTATATATGACACTATTATTTAGGGAAAGTTACTGAATCGAAAAATCCTGAGTACTATGTACTGTATTTCTTACGCAGAAATGCAGTTTTGGAGAAAATCACTAGATGACTGATGTGATAATTCTATTTTTAAAACTAATTAATTTTTGAATTATACTGTATTTCTTACGCAGAAATGCAATTTGGAAAAAATCACTAGATGACTGATGTGATAATTCTATTTTTAAAACTAATTAATTTTTGAATAAAATAATTTATTATTTTTATTAACATTTTTTTCTAGAATTTATTCATTCCAAGGAATTAAAAAATATATATATATATATATTTAACGAATTCGCAACAAATTTTTCAAATTGAAAAAAAATTATTTTGGAATTTATTCATTCCAAGGAATTAAAAAATATATATATATATTTAACGAATTCGCAACAAATTTTTCAAATTGAAAAAAAATTATTTTAGAAAATTTACTCTTCTTTCTTAACTTCTGAACAAATTTAGATTTCAAAAAGAAACAAATATCAAATTTCAAAAAGTTTACTTCCTATTTATTTTGATAAGAATTTCATAGATTTAATTTCTTAAAAATAAATTCATTAAAGAAATTTACTGATAAAGAATACATGTAAATAATGTAATTATTTATTTAATTTTAATATTATTCGTTATATTGATGGTTTTATCTATATACTGTAGTCATTTTTGATATTTTTTGTATTGATACTGTTATTTTCTGTGTAGTTATTTGTTTGTTATGAAAAGAATTTTATTGTTTTTATTTTTTTATTATAAGTATGTGTTTTTTGTAATTTTTATATTAATAAACTCATAAAAAGGTAGATATTTTAATGGCGAACAACTAAATACACTAAGAAAATGATGTCCTCATAAACGTGTTGGAGTGTTTTTTTATTTTTATTTGGACTCGTCCCGCATTCCAACATAAAAATATCTAGTCCCTTTATATAAAGCGAAATATGGTATTTTATATAAGATATTGTTATATAGATAAACATTATATACTATAAAATTAATGGAATTTTAATTTATGACAATTTTCTATTATGTAGACGCAATAATTTAAATAAAAATCATTATTGATGAGAGTTTCTGATATAAACATCTAGTCCCTTTATAAAAAGCGACATATGGTATTTTATATAAGATATTGTAATACAGATAAACATTATATACTATAAAATTAATGGAATTTTAATTTATAACAATTTCCTATTATGTAGACGCAATAATTTAAATAAAAATCATTATTGATGAGAGTTTCTGATATAAAACAGTATAAAAATGTTTATAAGTCTATTGGCTAAACAGATCGTGAGAAAAACAGCCAAAATATATTTAATAGCGACTGGATGGTGAACTTTCATCTGGAAAAATCAGGATCTGTTAGGGATTTTAGATTCTTAGGAGAAGTTCTGTTTCTAACTTCTGATTTATAAGTAAAATTAAATATATGATATTAAATTAGGCAGGCTGAAGTCTTACACACGGAAGTTTAAAAAAAAAAATTAGAGATAACAGCGTCATTAATGATCATCTGTAAAAATATGGGCATGGAATATACTTTTCAAATACCGTATTTAAATAAATGAATAATTTTCAGCTAATCTTTCAAAATTCTTCAGTATCCAAATAATTTGTATAACCTTATACTATCAAAAATATTTATAGCATTAAGATTCTTATTCTCCCATTTTTCATGAGTGATTCATTTTTAAATTCATGTTAGCTTTTGTTATACTTTGGCACAGAATTTTTTATTTTACTACTTAGCAGTGAGTGACTTTTCTTATTTTAAAAACAATGTCATAGTTTTTATTTTTCCAGATTATTACAAAAATCATTATATGATTCAAAATGAGTGAAAAAAAAATCTATAAATTATTTTAATTCTATTAAAAGTTATTATCACATTAATATTTTATAAAATTACATAAGTTATGATATATATATTTTATAACAGTTAAATAATTAGATATTCTCTAAAGTTGTTTTTTCTTCTCTTCTTCTAGACAATTCGAGGTAATATGAATATACACATGGATAGCAGTATATCTAAAGTAGAAAAATATTGTTAGCAAATAAATTTTTATCCTATAGTTATAAAAAAAGTAGGAAGAAACTGGCAGAGAGGAATGGGATAGATGCTTATATTCAGCAATGTTCAAACAGATTATTATGTAAGGCGGAGTGGGGTAAGGGCGTACTTGGGGAAATGCATTATCAATAAAAAGGAATATGGAATGAAAAACTCTGCAGTTGATGCTCCTGTCAACTTTGATATGGGCTCGGTAATGTACAGCAAATGAGTAAAAATGATTAATGAGGCAAACATTTGCTGGATGTGAGGATGGTAAGAATGAAAGATGGGACTGAAACATGAGGATAAGAAGTAGATGAGTATATGAGAATATGAATTTGAAAATAAAAACAAAATGAATAATTATAAGATAAGAATGAATGTGAAGGAATGTAGTTAATTGTATATGTGAAACAGTCAAATAAATGATGCTTTTTCTTTTTCTTTAAATATTGTTAATTATGCAAAATAATTTCTGAAATGACAAATAAAGTTTACCTGATGTAAAGTTTCAGTTGGAAGTTGAGATGCAAGGAAAAGTTCAGAAGCCTTTGTACCAGATATTTTCCCTTGATTTTCTATATCACAACAAGAAAATAATTCACCAAAATATCGTTGCTCTGCTTCTGTTAATTTTAATCCTATAGTATCCATTATTCCTGCATTAAACTTAAAAAGTAAAATAATTATTTTTAAATTCAATAGTGGAAAATTAGATTAATATATATCATTATATAATATAATTAAGAATATACATACAAACAATCCATATAAAGTATATATCTACAAAAATATATTTATTGCAAACAATACTTAAGTATCGTCATTTTGTGGAATTTTACATATATCATAAAAGAAAAAATTATTTATATATGTGTTTACATGAAGAATCTTCCAACGAATATATCCAAGTGAACTTAGTAAGTTGCAATCAGTTAATGGGAAGAGATGAATGTACTCAGAGAGATTAATGAAGAAACATCTTTATTATAGATTCTGGTACAAATTTTTCCAAACTTCTTGCAGAAAAATGCATTTTTAATTATAAACCCTTATCAGTTTCTTGTGATCATGGTGGTTTGGAACTGTACAGTAATAACAATTATATGAGCTATTAACTGTTTTCATATAATTGTCAGGAAACCAAGACATTATTCAAAAATAATATCTTGGTTTCCTGGGCCTTTTTTTATTCTCAGGATTCCAGATAGAAAAAAGGTAAATTCTCTGGGAATCCACAAGACCCAGGATTTTTTATTTTTTACCTATGGATCTTATATTTGTTTACATTGAAAAACACACATCTTATTATTATTTAACTTTTATTTTTGATAGTGCATTAATAAAAAGAAGAGCAAAGATTGTGCATATTAAAAATCAAATTATTATATTAACATACCTTTACATTTTTATTGAAAAACCTAAAAATATTCCAATCCAACAAAATATTTAATACTTAAGAAGCAATATTGTGAACAATAAAAATAAATTTTCTTAAAATTTATAGATTTAGCTGATTTTTCTACTAAAATAATAAAATATAAAAAAATCATTAATGTTTGAGTATTAAATAACTATTTTAAATATTAATTTTATATAAAAAGTGTTCATAACTTCTGCTATACTAGGAGATATTAATTTTATATAATTTCATTGATAGATTTTATTAAAAAACTATTGATGAAGTTTTAGAGATGTGGTTTAAAGCTTGTAGTGATATGGTTTGAGGCTAAAAGCTAGTGAAAGATGTTTGACTTGTAAATGTATTTAGGTCCAAATCTTGTTAAAACTTTAACATTTCATGAAATTTTCAGAATACATTTAAAAAAATTATTCTGAAAATTTATTTAAAAGCATTATATGGGAATAGATTTTGTATATCTCAATTTTATACCAATTTCAGCATATTTCAAATTTTATATTATTTTGGAATATTTTGTAAAATTTTATTTTTTTTAATGAATCTTTTTTTGACTCTTGCTATAATTTTACTGAAGTCAATTTGATGATGAAACTATTATGAAACTATATTGAAGGATACCTTAACAACTTTATACTTCTATATGTCATTTAAAGATTAAACATAGCACTACTTAGCAGTAAATTTATGTTTTCATAGGCACTAGGCACTAGGCCATCATCAGGCTACAAAATTACAAGTAATAGAACAATATTGAAGGTTCTAAATTCTAATGTAATTTTTTCATGCCATTTGATGAAAAATGATGATAATGTAAAAATTTTGAACTTTTATATTAATTAATTAATGCTAATTAGCACATAGAGGTTAGAAATGCAATATGGGGCAGTTTCAGTTACTGTCAATACAAATTATATAAGACATTAAATCAAAACAACAGCACAAGTTCAAGTGAATACTGATATTTATTATTTACTATCTTTCGCCTGAACTTGTGCTGCTGTTTTGATTTAATTTCTTATGAGAAGTGAAAAGTGTTCGAAATTAATTTGAAATAAAAGTACAAATTATATAGTTGCTCAATTAATTTACCATATATACTCAAATATAAGCCTACCCCCAACTTCGGAGTTTGAAAATTGGTAAAAATGTGTAATCCATGTATAAGCCTACCACGACTTTAGCACTTAAAATTCAATTAAAATTTGAAATCAATAAATTATGTAATCTTTGATTTTTAGTCACCGATATGTTAATGCCATTTGCCAAAATAAATATTTTATTAAAACTTTAAATATATACGCATAAGATAAATTATTATGATACAAACACCAATATATCAATTTAAAAGGCAAAATTTTACTTTACCCGAAGTGCCGCCAACTCCAATCCGCATTTGTATAAATGCATCAGATAGGCAATGCTATGCTGCCTGATGTGCCACAACGCAGAAATTCTCAACAATAATACAGCTAAAGTGATCCAATGCAGTGTGCCAACATAAGATTCTTGGATTATTGTTGAGAATTTTTGTGTCGTGGTACATCAGGCAGTGCAGCATCCCCTATCTGATGCACTTATATAAATGCAGGTTGGATTCGGTGGTGCAATGCGCTCGATCTCAACAGGTAAAGTAAAATTTTACTCTGAAGCGAGATTGATTTCGGTATATGACATTATCGTTAGGATGACGTAGCATCTTTTCTTTTTTCTTTTGTATGGTAAGCTTGGTGGCTAAATTTTGATTGCCCCTTTCCGTTTTGCTTCGAAGTATGATATCAAAACCATACTGCTTTCATCACACATGTATTTTTGCTGTGGTTCCATGCTAGTGGGAACCAACCTTTAGTTGCAGTCTGCCTTATTTTTGTATTTAATCAACTTTTACTTTGTTAAATATAATAAATTTATATTTATCTTACAAAAGTGTTATTCTATTAATATCCACATATAACAGTAACAGATTAATTATGTTAATTTTTTTTTGATGAGACAACAAAAAACAGTTAGCCATTATTATCTAATTTATACTATTAATGTTTTTGGAATATAAGATGTAGGATGCTGTTAAAATTTGAATAGTATTCTGCATCTTATATTTCAAAAATGTTATGTATTCTAATTTTAAATGCTGATAATGACTTTGTGAAGTTGAAAGTATTTCTCCAGTAAATTTTAATAAATTATTCTTCTGCTTTGAACTAGAGCTTATACAGTCATTCTATATGTGGAAGATTATATACATTATTTATACTATTGTATTAAAAAATTACTTAACTAAATTCTTGTCTTATCCTAGACAACTAAAGAAAGACCTTGACTAAAAGCAAAAAATTTATTGAATAAAAACTAGTTAGCCGAAACTTATATGTAGGCAGTATTGCACCTTTTCTACATGTTCCTTAATTGACCCTTCCAATTGAGTGATTTTAAAAGATGTAAAAATATAATTCTAACTTTGAGGATTAAACTCAAAAAAATGTCATAGACATAACATGACACTTATAAACATTTGAATTGCATTATTGCCATGATTTACATTAGAGTATGCCACGATTTAAATTAGTTAATCATTTTGGCTTCTGAAATAAATTATTTATTATTTGATGGCCAAAAAAATTTTTCATTTAATGGTGTTAAGCACTAATTATTAAGAAAATTTATTTTGAATATAAATCATTAAGAGTTAATCAAGTGCTTTGACACTAAAATTTAAAAAATTTCAAAAAGTGAGTTATGCAATTTGGCTTGTGAACGGCTCATATATAGAATGAAAAGTTATGAAAATTAAAAAAATGCTTGCATTGTTAGAAAGAGGGTGAAATTCTCTATAAAATTTGAAAATATCAAAAGATTTCATAAAAAATTAAACAAGTTATCATAATTTTAATTTTTGCAAATTAATTAGGCTTAATTTTGATTATTGGTCAGTACATGATTACAGTGGAAATTAACATGTGTAATACTCAAGGAGTTAAGCAGGAAAACAATAATTTACAGGCATAGTCCCATTTAACATACACTCACTTGATATATTTTGCTATAACATGCAGTCAGTTTGTGAGGAGGTTAACTTGGACCTGTCCTATTTTTATTTTATTATGCACTCTATTATTTATTTATCGTTATTTTCTTATATGCTAACGTATTATATTTTAGTTGAAGAGTTAACTTACTTCCCACGTTCTCCGCCTCCGTCGTTGGCAATCACGTGACACGGGATCGGAACCCGTATCCGGAAGAGCTATCCCGGTTAATAATGTCGTATCTACATAATAATTACCACTGAACTGATATGTGAAAATAAGAATGATCCGTATCAGTAATTTTGTTCGATATATAAATTAATTGTAAAGATAATGACATAAATGAAATACTCTGTAAACTAACAACTTTAAACTTGTTACGTATAAGTATGTAAATGAGCGAGTGCGGCGGTGTTCGTCACTCGAGAGTATAAAAGACGACGCAACCGACACGTTGTTGAGGTGTTGTTTGGTAACGAGAGGTGTTGCATTGACGTAAGATTGGTTAAGTGACTTTGGAGTTCTTGTAGAGATCGACTATTGTTTGAAGTTTGTATCGGACGTGGAGGTATTAGAAGTTAAGTAGTATTTAAGGTTCTTTTTCGTGGTGAATAATTGATTGTTGAGATATTTGAATTGGATTAAACAAGTTTTGTTTAACACTTGTTTGTTGCTTTATTAGAGTTTCAATAAAGCATTTATTAACACTTTTGTAAGTGTTTGAGTCTAATAAATTTTATATTTTTCATTATCTAACTTGTTTTGAGAAATTCTTTAATTATTAGCGTAAGTTCTAACATCGTTTTTTTTGTCGTTTCAATCTAACACTTATTCGTCACTTCTAGTGATAAGTTCCGGTTTCGTTTGTGCCAGTTTGTTATTTATTGTTAGATTGTGTTTGTAGTTAATTATATTTAAGTTAGAACTTAGAAAAGGCCTGAGCTCAGGCAGAACTCTGGTATTTGCAGAGTCGCTAGCCGTTAGGTTTAGCTGATAAGTAGATAGTATTGCATTCGTTCTAATCCGCGACTTTGCAATTGGCGCCCGAACAGGGACCCGAACCCTGGACCATTAGGTTAAGAGCCTAAGAGACCTGAGTTCTGCCTGAGCTCAGGTCTTTTCTAAGTTCTAACTTAAATATAATTAACTACAAAACAATCTAACAATAACGTAACGTCTAACAGACGATACGATTACCGGAAATCGGAACTTAAACTAAAAGTGCCGATTAAGTGTTAGCAGTAAAACGAACAAAAAACGATGTTAGAACTTTCACTAATAAATTAAAGAATTTCTCAAAACAGGTTAGATAATGAAAAATATAAAATTTATTAGACTCAAACACTTACAAAAGTGTTAATAAATGCTTTATTGAAACTCTAATAAAGCAACAAACAAGTGTTAAACAAAACTTGTTTAATCCAATTCAAATATCTCAACAATCAATTATTCACAACGAAAAAGAACCTTAAATACTACTTAACTTCTAATACCTCCACGTCCGATACAAACTTCAAACAATAGTCGATCTCTACAAGAACTCCAAAGTCACTTAACCAATCTTACGTCAATGCAACACCTCTCGTTACCAAACAACACCTCAACAACGTGTCGGTTGCGTCGTCTTTTATACTCTCGAGTGACGAACACCGCCGCACTCGCTCATTTACATACTTATACGTAACAAGTTTAAAGTTGTTAGTTTACAGAGTATTTCATTTATGTCATTATCTTTACAATTAATTTATATATCGAACAAAAATACTGATACGGATCATTCTTATTTTCACATATCAGTTCAGTGGTAAATATTATGTAGATACGACATTATTAACCGGGATAGCTCTTCCGGATACGGGTTCCGATCCCGTGTCACGTGATTGCCAACGACGGAGGCGGAGAACGTGGGAAGTAAGTTAACTCTTCAACTAAAATATAATACGTTAGCATATAAGAAAATAACGATAAATAAATAATAGAGTGCATAATAAAATAAAAATAGGACAGGTCCAAGTCAACCTCCTCACAAGTTTTATTATCTATCCCTGTTATAATATATTGATGTCATTTATAACATACCAACATCTACCATTCTGAAACTGACACAACTTATATGATCTGAAATATATAATGCCCTAATGGTAGATTATATATTGTACAGAATTTTGTTTTTATCCAAATAATCCTAACCATCCAAATTCCCCTTAGTGATTTCTTTGGATTGTGTAATTCCCTAAGTTAAAGTTGAATTATGATTTGTTTTTATCATAATAAACAATCCATTTTTAATATAAAATGTAAGTGATTATATCATATTCTCTCAATTCTAAGAAACATATTTTATTTTTAATTTTTAACTTTAAAATTAATTAATGATGCTTCTTATGATTGATTTTAAACAAACTTTTCATGATCTAATTTGAAAGAATAAATCATCATCATATTAATTGAAAATAATGAAATTTTTCCAACAATTATTAATATTCAAATACTGTAATACACTGGTGGAAAAAAAAATCCCAACACCAAGAAAGACTTGTGTTAGATAAACAAAATTTGGTAGGCGTGTTTATACATCTGAAAGATGACATCGATTCAAATTTCGTGCTTTGCGCATAAGTGTGGCGCTAGTAGCTCCACTCGGAATTTGCAAATCAGGTTTGCTTTAAATGCATGCTGTAAAGTTTGTGAGCGTTATTTATCCTTGAAATTTGACGTATTGAGCTGATGTTAGCCAAGAATGCCTTTAAGAAGACGAAGAAGCCACTATCAACAGCTCACCGAGTTTGAACGAGGTCGTGTAATAGGGCTACGAGAAGGTGGATTTTCTTTCCGCAATATTGCAGAAAGACTTGGCCGGAATGTATCCACTGTGCATGATTGTTGGGAGCAGTGGTCAAATGAAGGTACTGCTTCAAGAAGACCGGGTTCCGGGCGGCCACGTGGAACTACTGAGAGGGAAGACCGCCGTATTCGGCGTATGGCTGTGGCACATCGTACTGCATCTGCGACAGAAATTCGAGCTGCAGTTGGTACCACAGTGACACAACGAACTGTTAGAAATCGGTTACTTGAAGGACAGCTCCGAGCTAGGCGCCCTGTAGCGTGCATTCCACTGACTCCAAGCCATTGCCGTTTGCGACTCCAGTGGTGTCAAACCAGAGCTCATTGGAGGACGGAGTGGAGATCTGTTGTGTTTTCTGATGAAAGCAGGTTCTGCCTTTGTGCCAGTGATAGCCGTGTGTTGGTCAGAAGGAGGCCAGGGGAACGCCTGCAACCAAACTGTCTACGGCCTAGACACACTGGACCTACACCTGGAGTCATGGTCTGGGGAGCAATTTCCTATGACAGCAGGAGCACTCTTGTGGTTATCCCAAACACACTGACTGCAAATTTGTACGTCAGTCTGGTAATTCAACCTGTAGTTCTGCCATTCATGAACAGCATTCAAGGGGGAATTTTCCAACAGGATAACGCTCGCCCTCATACCGCTGTTGTAACGCAACGTGCTCTACAGAGTGTCGACATGTTACCTTGGCCTGCGAGATCACCAGATCTGTCTCCAATTGAGCACGTATGGGATATCATTGGACGACAACTCCAGCATCATCCACAGCCAGCACAGACCGTCCCAGTATTGACAGAACAAGTACAACAAGCATGGAACTCCATACCACAAAGTGACATTCGGCACCTGTATGACACAATGCATGCACGTTTGCAGGCTTGCATTCAAAATTCTGGAGGTTACACCGGCTATTAATGCAACAGCATTTCACATTTGAAATGCATTTTCTTGAGCTTAAATTAACCTGTGATCTTGAAAATTTAATCAATTAAACATGTTAACTACACAAATGCATTGTCCAAATTTCATTACTCTACAATAATTTTTTCTTGGTGTTGGGATTTTTTTTCCGTCAGTGTAAGATGAAAGATAAAAATATGCAAAAAAAGTTTGTCATGGTTCATTAATTTATTGATGAAACAGCATTAGCATCAAACACACAACAATCATTGAAAGCTGCCATCTTTGGTTCAGATACATATATAATAATTATCAATGTTTGTTTATCAGAATTATTAAAGATTGTACAAACTTTATTGAAAATATTAGAAATTGCCATGACTACATCATACAGAAATTCTCAACATATGGCCTATAATCTTATTTTTTTTTTTTTTTGCATAACAGCTTATAATATCTATAGTGAAAAACATGAAAAAATAATATTTTGTGTTATATAAACATAAAATAGAAAACAATGAATCAACTATACTTTATTTTAATATTTAATAACTAACAGAAATTTTATACTGCATGTTACTAGTGTGAGGAAGTTAACTTTGACCTGTTCTATTTTTATTTTATTATGCACTACTATTATATGTACTTCTATTATTTTAGCGTTATTTTCTTATATTCTAACGTATTATAGTTTAGTTTAAAAATTAACTTACTTCCCATGTTCTCCGTCTCCGTCGTTAGCAATCACGTGATACGGAATCGGAACTGTCCTCTGGAAGAGCTATCCTGGGTAATGACGTCATCATCTAATCTAACTAATTTTACCACTGAACTGATATGTGAAAATAAGAATGATCCGTATCGGTGTTTTGTTCGATATATAAATTAATTGTAAAGCTGATGACATGAATGAATTACTCTGTAAGCTGATAACTTTGAACTTGTTACGTATAATAAGTATGTAAATGAAGCAACACGGGACTGTACGTCACTCGGATATAAAAAGCCAACGAACTCAACGAAAAGACGAGGTGTTGCTTGATAATGAGAGGTATTGAATCCAGACGTAAAATTGGCGAGTGACATTTGAGTTCTTGTAGAGATCGACGATTATTTGAAGTTTGTATCGGAGGTGGAGGTAGTAGAATTTAGTAGTATTTAAGGTTCTCTTTTTTGTGAATAATTGATTGTCGATATTTGAGTTAGATTAAATAAGTTTTGTTGATTATTTGATCGTTGCTTTATTAGAGTTTCAATAAAGCGTTTATTAACACTTTTGTAAGTGTTTGAGTCTAATAAATTTTATATTTTTCATTATCTAACCTGTTTTGAGAATTTCTTCAATTTATTAGTGTAAGTTTCTAACATCGTTGTTTGTTCTTGTTCTAACACTTAATCGGTACTTTTAGTTTAAGTTCCGATTTTCGGTTTCGTTTCGTCAGTTAGACATTACATTGTTGTTAAATTGTTTTGTAATTAATTAGTTTTAAGTTAGAACTTAGTTAAAGCCTTGAGCTCAGGCAGAACTCTGGAATTTGCAGAGTCGCTAACAGTTAGGCTTAATTAGATATAGTAGTATTGCATCCGTTCTAATCCGTGACTTTGCACTAAGTGCATATTTATCATTATACTAGCAGACCCATGCCCGGCATTGCTTGGGCAGTTCATGGCATTGTACTTAAGTTTCTCTTTCTCTTAAATTATAACCTTTTAGATGACCTTTGGGATTTTCTTCAATGTATTCTGAAAATCTTTCTTATATAAATACATTTTCTGTTTGAAATATGTGTCTTTTTGAATGTTCACTTCTTTATCTTTCTTTCTCTATTAGAATTCTGTCAATTTGTTGATCTTTTAGCAGAAGGAATTAATCTACTTAAAAAGTTTCCTCTTTTTCGTGGTATTATGAAATTTATACAACTGTACAATATACAAAAACTTTATATCAAAACACGTGAAATGACATAGTATCGAATGAAGAGCATGAAGAAATACATGAATTAATCTCAAATACAGTTTTTATTATGTAGAAGAAACTTACATTAGTTTATATAAATACATTTTCTGTTTGAAATATGTGTCTTTTTGAATGTTCACTTCTTTATCTTTCTTTCTCTATTAGAATTCTGTCAATTTGCTGATCTTTTAGCAGAAGGAGTTAATCTACTTAAAAAGTTTCCTCTTTTTCGTGGTATTATGAAATTTATACAACTGTACAATATACAAAAACTTTATATCAAAACACGTGAAATGACATAGTATCGAATGAAGAGCATGAAGAAATACATGAATTAATCTCAAATACAGTTTTTATTATGTAGAAGAAACTTACATTAGTGAAATCATGAAATAATCACAGATTGAAAAATGCTGCTAGATTAAATAACAAATCTGTAGTCACATAAATAATTCAAAAATTTTGTAAAATTCCATTATTGTAAGACAAATTGTTGCGTTGCTATGGCAATGATGGTTTCATTTCTCTATACATGGTAATGATAGTGACAATCTTAGGCTGAATTTCCTAATGCCCCTTATCTTGCCTTATAATTTAAAATACAGGCACAGGTATTTAGATTTATATATATTATATATAATATAATCACAAACACGTATTTAGATTTATATGTATCGATATATATATATAGATTAAATATCTCTAATAGCCATGGCTGCAAATAACACATGGTTATTAAGCCTAATCAAAGTTTAACATAATCACCATGTAATGACTAAGCCTAATCAAAGTTTAACTTAAGTATATTAGACTAAATAAAGTAATTAAGTACAATCAATAGAAAATTAGAGAGAGATTTAAAAAAACCTTTTAATATGAATTCTTAAGTTCAATAATTTAATGAAATAATATACAGCACAATACTCGATATCTGCCATTAAAAGCATGCTCATTGTATTATAATGGTCACATGCAAGAATCACATGTCCATTATGATCCAATGAGACTGCTTAGTTACTAAAAACATGATCATAGTAATCTAATGATATCGGCCAGCTAACATGTCACGTGATCACTGTAACCCAATGAGGTTGCTCAAATAGTGTTGATCTTCCATCTTTGATTGTTACCAAGTAATTTATGCCAGTTACAATATATAAAATCAATTTCTAATAATCAATAACTGTCTGTAAATTTTTTTGTGTAAATTCCGTAACAAACAAAAGTTGTTTCATAAAAAATCCATTCAGCCGTTCTTGCATTATAAGCACACATACGAGTTCAGGCATTTCAGATTTATAATATATAGAGAAAAATCAAATTGCATTAATTTCTTTAAATCAATAAAATTGATTTGAAATAAATGCTACTTGCAATTTAAAATAACATTTTATAATATTTAGAAATTCAAGTAGTCAAGTGAAGGGGTAAGATGTGCAAGATATGATCTCTCCATGCAAGATTACTTAACCTTTCTTGCTCAGTTCTACTCTCACCTTCCTGCAGTGAACCCTGGAGCCTGAGGAAGGTTGACTTCCTCAGGCTCAAAGGGTTCTCTGACGTACTTCCCATCATTGGTTTTAATCCCAATGATGGGAAGTCAGTCAGGTGCTGACAAGAAATGGGAGGCTGAATAGGGCCAAAACCAACATGCTATGAAATTGGCCTATTCAGCTGGTTCCCAATAAGATAGGCTGGGAACCTAGGTTAAATGATAGAAGAGACTCTAAAGTCAGCAGCACTGATCACAGCCATCAAGGTTACTATCTACAGCTTTGGGTAGTGAACTCTGGCTGTTAACCATTCTTCATTAAGACAAGTTTTTAAAGGCTTCAAGGTGGCAGCCTCACCATCAAACTAAGCTGCAAATGGCTGGTAACCAATTCAGCTAGATTTTTCCATTACTCAAAAAACACAGAAAGTTAATTGGATTGATTCAAAGGATCTTGACAAAGGCCAGGGAAAAAGATCAAGAATTCGAACATGAAATATTTTAAATATTTTCACATGGAATATTAGAGGTATAACATACAAAACACAAGAATTAATTAATCAATCAATCAAATCAACCAACCCCTCAACCCACTTCCGGCTCAACGCGCCGAGGGGATGGTAACGTATGACTCACCATTTGTGGAGGTTGTGCAGCAAAGTGATGTGGGTTGGGGAAACCAATGGTGAACTACCCTGTAAAAACCTCACCATTGCAATAGTAATGGAAACAAAAAGGAAAGATAGGATTGATATATGAAAATATCTGATCTTCTTCTCTAGAGTAAATTAAGATTATTGGGGGCACTGGTGTAGCTATATTGGTAAAAAAGGAATTGAAAAGAAATATATCCCATTATGAATGGGTATAAGATAGAATAACAATCATAAGGATCAATTGTGGAGAGAAATATTTATCAATTATAGGAATCTATTGTCCAGTTGAAGGAAAAGATCAAGAGAGAGAATAATTTTATGAATGCCTCCAAGAAATTTTTAATAAAATAAATAAATCTGACTCCATAATAGTAGCAGGGGATTTCAATAGCAGAGTGGGAAACCTACCATATCCAGGATTAATTGGGAGTGAGGGTGAGACTACACTTAATGAAAATGGGAAAGGATTATGAGATTTTTTGCATATTTAATCAACTAAAGATTTTAAATACCTTCTTCAAACATAAAGATATGCATAAATATACTTGGGAATTCAGAGGAAGTAAATCAATCATTGACTTATTTTGTTGTTAATCAAAACCTGAAAAGTTCTGCACTTGATACAAGAGTCTTCAGAGAATTGATGTAGACAGTGACCATAATCTTTTAGAAAATATATTTAATATAAATGAATATAGATTTAATAAAAATACAAATAATAATAAATTTGAATTACATGTTTTAGAAGTATATAAATACTTTTATCAAACTAGACTAAAAGAAAAACTAAAGACTATAACCCGATGATATAGAGGAAGATTGGAAAGATCTCAAAAGTTCAATTCTTTCAGCAGCAGAAAGCTCTTCACTTATTGAATAAGTGAAGAGCCCTCCTACCATAGAGATATGCAATTAACCAAGAATTTAAAGACTACCAACCTTAATTTAAAAACCTTAACTTTACTTTTAATTTCTATTTTTATTTCCTTAACTTTAAATATTAAATTTTAAAACTTTACAACTTTTATATATTAAATCATGTTCTAGGTTAGGCTATTTATGAAATTTCAGTTTCAGTTATTGTATGCATATGTCTCGTGAATATTTTGTTAATCTATTTTAAAAATAAGAATTAATTTTAAATGTAGCACAAGCGATGTTAAAACATTCTAGAATTTTTATAAATAATTTTGTTCCATTTTTATAGATATTTTTCTTAAAGTTTATGTTTGATGATGATACTGAATACCAAAAAGTTTCTAAATAATAAAGTTGTTCTTTTGAATGTTTATTGCAGAAAGTGCTGTTTTATACACTTTATTTATTTAATAATCAATGAATGCAGTAGCTTAAATAGGTTTTAGTGGAAATATATAACATTTTATAAATTTGTAATTGTTAACATTTAGGGTATTTAATGTTAAAATTCCATAATAAATAAAATAGAAAAAATGTATGTATGTACAAATGTATTGCATTACATGCCAAGCATATTCCATCATATTATACAAGTAGTTCTATCACAAGAATTATAATATTATTTAAAAAAAGTTTTAAATTTTATGTAAACATTGGTATTTTGCTAGTGTTTATATAAGCATTGGCACAACTCTCCAGTCCCTCACTTAAGAATTTATTTTTACTTTTCCTTCCTCTTAAAATACTTACATAATGCTTGGATCCTCCAAACATTTTTTCATTTTTCAATAAATATTGGTTCTCATGAACAGATTTTGTATCAAAATTCTGAATAAATTGCTATTCTAGCCTATCACTCCAGGCATACCATAAATTTGTAATTTCCTTTTCATGTTTTAATGTCCAAAATACTGCTTAACGATTATCCAAGTAAAAGGTACATTAGAAACAGCACTAAATTGCAGTAAAAATTTTTATTTAACTAAGTTTCCGCTAGTACTTTCGGTTAATAAACCATCATCAGGCGGAGATTCTAATACAAAGAATTGGTGAAAAAGAACAAAATAAACTTAAATTTCATAAACTTTCCGCCATCTTACATTGCATTTTATTTATGTTTTTATTTTATTATTTGTATAGTATTACTCATTTTAATTTTTAATTTATATGTCATCTTAACTTAATGTGTTAAACTTCTAATTTAGCCTGTTTTTAAACTTGTTCTGTTGCATACTAAGTAATAATTTATATTAACAGAATTTAGAAAGGTTGCTATGACAACCGGCGTTCTTTTTCACCAATTCTTTGTATTAGAATCTCCGCTTGATGATGGTTTATTAACCGAAAGTACTAGCGGAAACTTAGTTAAATAAAAATTTTTACTGCAATTTAGTGCTGTTTCTAATGTACCTTTTCCTTTTCATGATTACAATTTAGCTTAACAGGAAATAAATTAATATGAATGGAAAAATAGCCAAAAAGTTAATTATAGAAAACTAAGAAATATGCAGATGATATTTCTGTTTTACCCTTTCAGACCTGATTTAATTGTATTTATTCTAAAATTATATAATTTTAAATTTAGCATCTCGGGCACTTTCTAAGACTTTTTTGGAGATAATTTTCATTAATTGTTTATGGTTAAAAAAATAGAAAATATCATGTGCCATAAATGGTATGCCAGTACTGAAAGAGTTAATTTAGGCTAATAAATGTCATCAGTATGAATTAACAGTTGTTTAAATACAGTCAACAAGTGGTTTTGATTTTGAAATACAATACTTCATTAGAATAACAACCTTGAAAACAAGCACTTCAGCAGTTAATGTCACTTTACTACTTTATTCAAACTCAAAAAACTCTTTTGGTATCTTTGATACCATCTTCAGTTTACAAAATTCGATGGACCAATGGAACAAATTCAAAATATAACATAATTCTAACTTTACATTTTTAAATTCCATCATATAGAACAGTTTACGTATTTTTACATAAAACTAATCGCTTCACAAGAAATCAATGTTCACAACCTGCAGAGTAATCACTTCTTGCGGATGGGTGTGATTGCCTTACTAGGCAAAAACTCTACAGGAGAGGATGTGCTACGGGGGTAAGGTGTCAAAAAATTGTCGCACCATTTGGCTAAATTCTTTTCGATGTTGTAAGTCGGAGAGCGCATTTTTTCAACTATAGGTCTGGTGGACAATGGTTCTTTGTGCATTTTGACGTATGCAAAAATCCTAGGGCATGCCGGATTGACCACCCTGGACTTACAAATATAACCAGGGTAAGTTGTTGTGTTTGAAGAGCTTAAAGACAGCTGCTAGGGCAGCAGTCGGGTTTTTTTGAAGTGTTTCGGCTTTAGAGTCTTTAATATACTGTAAGATGTAGGTGTCATAGGAGGTCTTTTTTAACAAGACAATCTTCTTTGACTTGTCTTCCCTTGTAATGACTAGTTCATGTCTTTTAAGCCAGTCCAAAGTCTGCCGTATTTTCTGGTCTTTTATAGAAATGTTGTCCATAGTTATTTCACGATTAGAGTTATTTCTTCTATTTAGCTTGTTAATAAAGGACCATCTTTGTTTTTCAGCAACTAGGTTATCCAGCGGTTGAACTAAACATTCAAATATAGGTATATCTTCCAAAATATTGGGTGCTTCAAAGAGCGCCCAGGTTGGCCCTTTACGGATGAGTTCAGCTGCAAATTGCGGGACTTGTATATCATCAAGAATATTGACTGCATCTTCCAATGGTATAGCAGCATCCTTTTTAGTATGAAGTTGTTTAAGGAAAATCCATTTCAGTTTTTTTAATATGTTTTTTATGAAGCTTGACTTGGAAGGGAACCATTTTAACATTAAATTCAGAAATTTGCTTTAATACTAGTCCATTAGGCGAGGTGCTGGCTTCTAGTTCTGTTATTTTATTCATATATTTATATAACTCCTTTAATATTTAAACTTATTTTCAAATTGTTATTCCTCTGTTCTATTCTTAATCGAATGTACGACTGATGATGATAAACATAATTACCGAAAGTACTTTTGTTTATTAATTAAAATTTTTATTTATTTCTCACTGCCAAGTGTGCTTGATTTGAAACTGTGTTATATATATGGGCCCGAAACTTGGTTCGTACCGGGGCCCGGGATTTCACTCGGCACCACTGCCTATACCACCATTACTGCTGAAGAACTCACAAATACAATTAGATACATTTCACAACTGGAAAGCCCCTGGTGTAGAAGGCATCCAGAATTTCTGGTACAAACATTTTACATGTCTTCATGACTTACTGGCCAAACATCTCACAAATCTTATTCATGAACCAAAAGACACACCTACCTTTCTTACACACGGCATCACTTTCATGAAACCCAAGAACACAAACATTAGAAACCCATCACAATACAGACCAATCACATGTTTACCAGCACTATACAAAATTTTAATCTCATGTATCACCAACAAAATATACACACACATCAAAGAAAACAACATATTATCACCAACAAAATATATGCACACATCGAAGAAAACAACATTCTCACTCTCATGTCTCACCAACAAAATATACACACACATCAAAGAAAACAACATTCTCACAGAACACAAAGGCTGCTGTAGAAGTTACATGGGGTGCAAAGAGCAGTTGAACATCGACACAACATTATTTTATTTACATATCTTTATTATTATATTTATGTAAAGTTGTTATGTATATATCTAAATTTTATAGAATTAATTTACGATAAATGCTCTCACATTTACAACAATGTATACACACAATTTGAATTTCAAATTATGAGAACGCAAGTTATAATTCTGTTCTTTTTAAAATACTGTATACACTGAGGGTGATCTTGGTATTAGATCGAAAGTACTACGTTATCTTGAAATAAATTTGTTTTTAGAAGTCACTACTGCCATTAATGCTCTATAATTATTATTGTTGAACTGTTTTAGGCAGTTTAAAGTTTGTTTCATATGATAAAGTTGATATTGTTAAAGAAAAAAATGTTCTCATTTTAACAAAACAGTAGTAAGGAAGATATAATTATTAATTGTTATATAGACTGTATACTTTTCCTTTTGTTTTATGCATATTGTTTTTTAAGGGCTTATGTATATATTTTTTCTTTCTTTATATTTCGTGTTATTGATATTCTGAATAAACATTTAAGTTTCTTATGTGAAACTAAAGAAAGTTTTGTTTTGAATTGGTTTTGGAATGTAATTCTCCTTTTTGTATTGGCTCTGGGTCTCATATAACACAGTTTTGCACAACATGGTGTTTTTCAGGAACCTAACTACCATGTTATAGGAGAGATACCTGTATATTAAATAAAGTTTGTGGACATAGTGCTGTTTTACATTTGAATATCTCTCTTAGTTATTGAAATAGGATTTAATACTCTATACTTCTGTGTAGTGTAATGAAAGCACATCAAACTAATAATTCAATTATAGCATTATTTCAATATTGAAAAAAATGGACATAATGCTCTTTACCTCTGGCATACAGATATACAGTCAGACCTCCATATATCGAAATTGAAGGTGTCTTAGAAAAATTTCGATATATAGAAACCTGAATTTTCTCTAATGTAGTATAGTAGTTAAGTGATATTTAGTCTGTATTGCCTTTTTTGTTGCCCAGTCGGCAGTGATGGTGGCTCACTATTTGTAAAACTCCAACTTAAATGATTTGAAAAAGTTTTGGGAAAAAATTAATATTTAAAAATATATATACAGTATATTAATGTATTAAAAGTCTATTGCATGTAATAGATATGAAAAAATAAGATGGACAAAACATGCATTTTTTATTAAACAAAATAATTAAGAATAATTTAGAATATTGTATTTAATTAACAGATGTAAAGTAATTTCGAATATCCTGTTGAAGTAATTTCAATGCAGTTCCTGATAAAAATGTTTGCATTTATTGAGTGACTCAAGAATATTGTTGGGCACATTTTCTGCAAATCAAAACCCTTGGCAAATTGTTGCAAATGCAGCCGTTATTTCTTTTTTGGAAGGTTTAGAAACTTCTGTTTCATCTGCCTCATTGTCTTTATCTTGATTTTCACTATCATTTTATTGAACTTAAAATGTCATCATCTGTTGGATATTCTGCTATGATTAACGTTTCAGCACATTTAAATATTCATTAAGTGAGATTTTGATAATGTCTTCATCCATGTTTAAATATTCATTAAGTGAGATTTTGTCATTTATTGTGCTTGTTCACTGTTACTGGTTCCAACATTCCTCAATGTTTAACAGTACATCAACTTCTTCCATAACAGACTTTTCAGAGAAGCCAGCTTTTATGAAGCAATTCTGTATTGTTATTTTCGCTACATCATTTTGCCATATTTTTGCTAATTCTGAGATTAATTACATTATCAATGGGTTGATCGTTTTCAAGTACAAAAAGTTTCTTGGGAATCTGTTTTCGATGATGCATTTTAAAATTTTTTATTATGCCTTGATCCATTGGTTGTAATTTGAATCTGTTTTAGATAATGCATTTAAAGTTTTTTCATTACGCCTTGATCCATTGGTTGTAATTTTAACATTGTGTTTGGAGGAAAAAATACCAGGTTCACATTTGTTAATTTTTTTTGTTATAGAATAAGGATGTGCAGGACAGTTGTCTACGAAAAACTTTTCTCTTCTGTCTTGACATTTTTTTATCAAAATTAATTAATCACTTCTCAAAAATCTCACTTGTAATCTATGATTTCTCATTATATTCATAGTCAACTTCTAATGACTTCACTCCTTTGCTGCTTGCTTTTACATACAGTATAAGCAAAATTTTAAGTTTTTCTTTTCCAGACATATTGGCACAAAGGACAACAGCTATTTTTACCTCAATTGCATTTATCGTCTTTAAAAGTTAGTCTTATTTGGTAAACATTTAAAAAAAAGTCCAGTTTCATCCATGTTAAAAACATTATCAGGCTGACGTTAGAGTCTTATTTGGTAAACATTAAAAAAAGTCCAGTTTCATTCATGTTAAAAACATTATGGCTGATACTCCTGTAAAATTGGTTTTAAATTTGTAGTTTTCCACGGATATGCATTCACTTTCTCCAGAAATTACTTTTTCTTTGATTCCGTGACTCTTCTTAAATTTGTCTAACCATCCAGGATACGCATCCACTTTCTCCAGAAATAACATTTTCTTTGATTCCGTGACACTTCTTAAATTTGTCTAACCATCCAGAAATTTGCGCTTGGAACTCCTCATGTCCTAAATTCGGTACATATTCCATTGCCTTTACCTTTATGAATGGTCCTGAGACAAGCATGTTTCTATCTCTAACCATCTTCAGCCATTTCAACACTGCTTTGTTCTTTATGAGTGGTCCTGAGACAGGCATGTTTCTATCTCTCACCATCTTGAGCCATTCATCTCTCACCATCTTCAGCCATTTCAACACTGCTTCGTCCACATCCTCACACCATCTTCACCCATTACAACATTGCTTCATCCATGTCATCATACTTACATGTCCATAATCGTTTTCTGTCAGCTCCTGCAACTTTATGATTTTTAAAACAGATTCCCGATTCTTTAATATTGTTGACACTGTACTTTGTGAAATCCTAAATTTCTGCACAACATCTTTTTTTTCTTATTCCACAGTGCACATCTTTTAGCAATTCCACTTTTTCCGCGACAGTCAACGACTTTCTCTTTGACATGGTAAACGTTTTAATAGAGCTGAACAAAGACTAACTAAAATCTCTTGGTTCAGTTTTGGTTTTGGTTTTAAGCCAATTAACACAAATACATACAAAACCGAAACTGAAACAAGCCCTAGAACTTTACACTAAACCCCTCAACAGTACAAATCGACACATCCATTTTGTTTATTTGTGGGCTTTTTCTAGCCAGACCCAATCTAGACTCATTACCTTATCTTTTTCCCTTGCCTCTGAAATTAAAAATTTTGATATATAGAAACAAATTTCAATGGAAATTTCACGGGACTAACAAAAAATGTTGATATACAGAGAATTTCGATATATAGAGGTTCGATATATGGAGATCTATATATCGAAATTCTCCATATATCAAAGTTCAATATATGGAGGTCCGACTGTATTATTGCCATATTTATAATTATTAATTGTAGTTTTTATATGTTATCATATTGTTTCATTATATTGAATATAATAATAATTAAAACATATTTAAATTTTAGATCGATACAGAAGAAAGATCCAATGATAAAATGGTGGGGACCACATCAACAGAATTGGAATCCATCAAAGAATTAATTGAATTTGATCATGTTTATTATAAACATGAAAATGGAGAAAATCCTATACCTAATCAACAAGTTATTTCTACTGAAAGTACATCTGATGGAACTGAATGTTTGTCAATGATTTATGAATGCACTGTTGATCTGTCTAAGAAAAATATAAACAAATTTCAAAGGGAACAAGAAGAAAAGTCTCTTTCTACTGTTGATACTAATGTTTTAATTCCATCTATTGTTATTAAACAAGAATATAGAGATATTCCAAATCCAGTGTCACCACTTTCTTCAGTTGAAGTCCTTTCTGGTCACTCTCCTAGTCCTTCACTTAGTGATTCAGGTTATGAATCTGTCAATTCTCCACTTAGTGAAGTAGGCACTTTCCTAGAAGAATCTTGGGCAGACACATTTACAGAACTGTTTCCTTCATTAGTCTAGTTATTTATTTCAGTTTTTATCTATCAAGTAAAGTTTGTATATATTGTTTGTACAGAATGAATAATTTTCTTTCAGTGGAAATAAAACTTGTTGTATGACATTCTTCTTATATTTCATTTTATTAACATAAGCATTTGTACATTTTTTGTTATGTATTTACTATGTATGTAGTTAATTTGTTTTGAAAAATTTCCATACAAATTTGAAAACCACAAAAATTTAATAATGCTTAAATTCAACATTCAATATATGAATATACTCAATCGTAAGTAAAATGACTAAATAAATAATGAGCATAATAACTAATTTTATTTAATAAAAGCTAAATTATTATTAAATTCTTCTGCCATTTGAACACTGCTTCGTCACGTCATCGTATTTGCATGTCCTTAATCGTTTTCTGTCAGCTCCTGAAACTTCATGACTTTTTAAAACCGATTCCCGATTTTTTAGTATTGTTGACACTGTACTTTGTGGAATCCCGAATTTCTGTGCAACCTGTTTTTTTTCACTCCACATCTTTTAGCAATTCCACTTTTTCTGTGACACTCAATGAATTTCTCTTTGGCATGGTAAACGTTTTAGTAGAGCTCTCCACACGTTTTAGCAATTCCACTTTTTCCGTGACACTCAACGACTTTTTCTTTGACATGGTAAACGATTTTAGTAAAGCTGAACAAAGAATAACTAAAATCTCTCGGTTCAGTTTTGGTTTTGGCTACCTAAAATTCTGTCGATTCAGTTTTGATTTTGGTTTTAAGCCAATTAACACAAGTAACATACAAAACCGAAACCGAAACAAGCCTTAGAACTTTACACTAACCCATTCTACAGTACAAATCGACACATCCATTTTGTTTATTTGTCGGCTTTTTCTAGCCAGACCCAATCTAGACTCCTTACCTTATCCTTTTCCCTTGTCTCTGAAATTAAAAATTTCGATATATAGAAACAAATTTCATTGGAAATTTCATGGGACTAACAAAAAAACTTTGATATACGAAGAATTTCGATATATAGAAGTTCGATATATGGAGGTCCGACTGTACTTTAACTTAAAATATGTATTAAATATATTTTGTTAACTTCTGTTATATATTTAACCATATCTTTCAATCAAAAATATTTTAAAATGACAGATTTTACTAATTAACCAATGGTATTAAATTATCCTTTTAAGTGAAAAAGGGATACCGCTTTTGCTTGCCGGTATTTTCAAAGCTTCTATTTTACTGGTTAAAATGGTCTAAATACTAGTAGTGTTCTCAATCGACTTATTGTCTTAACAAGAAGAAGGTAAAAACGCGTTCTGTTATTTAAACATTTTATCTAATTTGAGATAAGGCATGATAGCACCTCTTTTGATTAAGATTATTCATGTGAATTTAATTACACTACTTCATAAACAAGGTGACACACATGATTTTAATTAAACACTTCTAAGGTGACTTGTTGGGATCTGAATACGTGGGTCTAATATAGAAATTATTTTAACAAAAAACAATTCTTTTACGATTTAAAATAGAGTATTATTATAAACATATCCAATAAAGATTTAAATTTTATTTTTACACATCGACATTAAAAGCATAAATAAATAAAAAAAACAACTATTTAATATATTTTTTAAAATTTCTATAAAATAAAAAAACAAAAACAATTATTGACAAGTTAATATATTTCTATAAAACAAAAATCAGAAAAAACCATTATTGATAATTTAATATATTTCTATTAAATAAAAAAAAGCAATTATTTACAATATTCAAAGTTTAAAATAAAAAGATTTCAATAAAATAAAAAAACAACAATTTAATTCCCTTCGTTCACCATCCGGCCCCCCTTTACGAGTATGAGTGCAGCCTGTGGTTGGAATTGGCCCCGCCCCCTTAGTAATCTCCCTGATTGGAAAGGGAGACAATTATTTACAATATTCAAAGTTTAAAATAAAAAGACTTCAATAAAATAAAAAAACAACAATTTAATCCCCGTCGTTCACCATCCGGCCCCCCTTTACGAGTGTGAGTGCAGCATGTGGTTGGAATTGGCCCCGCCCCCTTAGCAATCTCCCTGATTGGAAAGGGAGCTTAAAATATGCAAAAAAATTCCCCTGATTAGTGTAGATTTGTGTAAAAAAATTGAAAATTTATAGGGCCTACAATGGGAAATTCAAATTTTGAGATCCCAATCATATTTAATAATATCTACTGAATTCAAGCACATTAAATATTTCATATTTTCTTGTTTGGATGTTTTGAAATATAATGAAATAATTATATCTGCCAAAAAATTTCGAACTGTTTCATGATTTTGTATCATCCTTGCACAAGGGACATGTTAATCACTGTATCTTTCAAATTTTAGAATATGTATCACCAAAGTGAGTATGTAAATAATTGACATATGTTGTGGACTTTAGGGCAACTCAAACATAAAACTATTAGCAATTGCATTTCGAATAGATATTGCTTTGTTGCTGTTTTGTCCAATTATGCAGGAACTTTCGGGTTCTATTGTTGAAAAATCTGCATTTTGACTTATCGACGTATTTTCCACAGAATCATTTCTTTGCTCACATAAATTGTGCAGAATGCAGCATGTTTTAATATATATATTTTTTTGCATTAGTGATTGTGTTATCTAATCTATTACCAAGTCTACGAAATCAGCCTTTTAACCTGCCAAAAGCATTTTCTACAATTCTACGAACTCTAGATGGCCTGTAATGAAAATATTTTTCCAATTCATTTGAAGTATTCTATGGGAAAGGTTTCATTAAATTATTTTTTAAAGGAAATGCAGAATCACCAACTATACAAGGAGGAACAAGTTCACCACATATATTTTCTTTTATATTCAACGAATCAATATTTTGTAATGAATTTTGAAGCAGATAAGAATTTTTAAAAATATATACATCATTATTGCTTCTAGATGAACCTATATTTGTGAAAACATATAATTAGCATCACCTATGGCTAAAAGAACTATCGAATACCAACTTTTGTAATTATAGTAGTCGACAGCATCAGATTTTGGTGGTGAAATTGGTATGTGTGTTCCATCAATTGCTCCGAAACATTGAGGATATTCCCAATTTTTTTTGGAAGTTGTTTATTTTAGCCAATACTTCACATCTTTCTTGAGGAAACTTTATGTATCTAATAACTGCATCAGAAAACTCTGCAATAATTTTGCAAACACTAGATTTCCCAATACCAAATAAATGTGCTACTGTTCTATATTCATTGCATGATGATAATGTATATAAGACTACAGCAATTCGTTTTTCTTTCGAAATGCATTTCCTCTTGTTTGTATCAATTTTATCCAATTCTGTCAATTCTTCACAAAGAAAATTAAATGTATCGCGCGATATTATAAAATTTTCGCGCCATCCACAATCATTAATTAAAGGTACAGTCATTTCCCACCATTGTTCATTTCTTGTAAAACACGGAACTTCTGGACTGAGGGAAGCAGCATAGATTTCAGCAGCACAAGACGAAATCATCATCGCATGTCGTCGCCATCTGAAAGCAAATCGCTTCATACATCGGTAACTTCGGTAACTTTGTTGGTTCAATTTCATCTTCTGTCTTAATTGTCTTATTTTCCACAGCAAGAGCAAAATCTTTCTTTTATATTCTTCGCTTATATTTTCCAGCATCACACGATTAAAACAGATTTTCCAAATTTTGCAAGTCACGTGATCTATATTTGCTAAATTACAGGTTGCCAATCAGAAGAAATATAAGCGATTTAGCAATTAAATATAATACTAAAGAAATCTGTTCATATTATTTCTTCGATTTGTTAAAATAATTGTTTAATGCAAGAAACTATATAAAATTCAATAGAAATTTCGCATAGCATAATTTATAATGAGAAATTTGAACACAACAGTGCAATGCAATTGTTTTAAGACGGTTTTAAGTAAATCGGTTTAATTTAACTTGAACGGCTAATAAATCCGGTTTGTTAAAAACCGGTTTAAAATAAATCGGTTTAAGAATTAATCCCTCTTACTTTGTACCGTGTGAATTGGATATTATTGGGAAAAAAATAAAAACATAGCAATTGAAATCTACAAAAGAAATATATTTATGAACATTATAACTGGAATTTACAGAAGAAAGATATTTATGTCGAACATTATTTGTTTCCGCATGGAAATCTGTTATTAGAGTTGCAGAAAATTCCTTCCTTCTTGCAAAAGCATCTTTTCGAAATGCAACCTTTCTGGCAACATAATGTGTGAACACTTGTGGTGCCATTGCCGGTTTCATAGCTGTCATCTTCAAAGAGATATCTGTATCTGGTACCTCTTCTGGCATCAGGAACTTTCCGGACAAACGTTAAATTCTGATCTACAAAAAATATTCTTTTCATAATCGTATTTTGGGCATTCTTTAGTAACAAGTGCATAAAAGATACAAAAACCTACCTATAATATAATTTATCCACCTATCCATCATTAGTTCCGATCTTGTGCAGATCTTCATTTTTTCCAACACAACTCCGATGATATTTCGAAAATCTGCCTTGGTTTTGTTCATATCCGGGATTCGGATTATGATATTATCTCCTACTTAACAGGGGGATGGGTGGCATAGGAGATACATTTCATTTTCTTGGCCTGTTTAGGACATATTTTTTTAAACTACTATCCTGGCTGATGTGATGTAAATTCCACTAGGACTAGCCTCATGTTCTTCTTCAGCAAGGGTCTCAGCTTCGTTCTGTCGCTCATTCATATCGATGACTCTCTGAAGTTCATCTTCATCTTCAATGTTTTCGAGAACATCAGATGGGAATGCTGAACTCGCTAGTCCTATTCTTAGGTGTGACCCGAACCTGGCTCGATAGGGCGACTGTTTTATTCTAGAATAAAAAGCTCGGTTTTTCATAAACTGAACAAATCGAAACACCATAACTATCTGCTTTTAACTAGTAAAAACTGTAAATAATTGATTTGTTTAGCCAATACTATAATTCACTAAATTGTCTTAGTGAATTCTAGTATTGAATAGTTAATACTAGTATTCACGTACGGGCTTTGTTGAGACTAGTTTCAACTAGGCAATTCCAGTTTTGATGGTAACATATATATATATGTATATATATATATTTAAAGTTTACTGTTTCTTGATTTTTGAAGTTTACTGATTGTGCGCCTCACATTTGACACCAGACCATTTGACAAGACCATCTATACTAGTGGTCTGTGGTGAGATCACAGATCACTAGTATAGATGACTTATTTACATAAAAGTTAATTGTCTATACAAAAATCACAGTAAGAATAATTTATATATTTTAAAATGAACAATACCAGTTTTAGTCAATAGATGGCGGAATGTGTTACATTCATTGATAAACTTTAGTTCCTTTAGTTGTTGAAATAAAGTGAAACTAATGAGATAAAAATACCGTCTGTTTTATTCGTATATAATTTTGTTATAATTAATGGCTAGTAATGAAATTTTTAATTATCTTACTCCATTTACTGACGATGTAGACAGTGCAAGCATTTAAAAATAAGGGACATCAAAACTTCAGCTATTTCTTCGTATATCTTGAACTAAATGTTGGATTTTATAGTATTATTGGAGACATCATAAACCATTTTCAAGTATTTAAAAAATGCTGGAAATTAAAACATTTGAAATTTCAGTACAATAGCTATGGAACTAATTAATAGATTACTGTCCATCCAGCTAAGCTGCGACCATCGACGCAACTACGCGTGCGCTAACTGAACGAGTCCAGTTACAAAATAGGGATGACAGCTTCACACATGGATGTTTTCAACCCAAGATAAATGAAATTGAATGGATGATTATTGTAATGTCGAAATGATTAATTTCGACGTTGGAAATAGTATATTTAACAGAACTTAATATAATATTAATTCAATAATAATTATCTAATAAAATATAATCATTATATATATCCGGAATAAAAAATAACGATATATTTTTTTAGTAAATATTTTACTTTTAATTAATAACCACTTTCATCACACTCTGAATCAATTATTGAATCACTGTCAGTCAATGAAATACAGAGTGGTTCACACACTTCTTCTATAATTGCGTCTTTATGCCAGTAAGCTGCTTCTCCCTTTCGCGTTTGGACTCATCCACCTCAGCTAGGCACGGCTTTCGTGGACGGACAATAAACATATAACTAATTTTCTTTTCGAATTTACGTGAATACAAAAATCAATGTTTTAAATTTAGGAAGAATATTGACTAATGTAGATCAGAATATTTAGGAAATTTCAAATAAGTTTGTGTTTTTTGGTTTATAGTACAAAACCAAGAAGCAAAATTTCTTTAATGTGGGAAAAAGCATTTATAAACATCTTGTCAAATGTTAGTTCTGCAATATTCAGTTCTTTATGTTTATATCTCATAGTTCCGATATCGAATCAACTAGAAATTCGGAACTTTCATATTCACTCTAGTTATGTTAATCCTCAGAGTAATAATTTGTATGTTAGTAAACACCGTATAGGAACTGCTGACTACTTCAATCCATTTTTAGCCACAATAATTGCATTCGGATTCATATTATAGTGGATCGGGGGAAGTCGGCATACTTAAGCTTTTTGACCCTAAAATTCATATTAAAATTTGAATATTTTCCTTTCATATTTTTTTTGTACTTAAACTTACAAGTGTTATCCATATATGACTCCATTAAAATCTTTGATATAGCAATCGGGTAATTTTTTATAATTTTTTTTAAAAAAGTTACAATTAGTCATCTTACCCAGAATATTCCGGGTAAGATGGCCACTGAGTTTTTGGATGATATTGACTTTAATATATAGCAAAAATGAACTCTTTTTTCATCCAATAAATCTCTCATACATATACCATGTATATTTAATACCATAAATTCTATAATATTAGTAGAATTAAATAAAATCAGATATTTAAGTATGGTATATTCTCGCGTATAAATTGAAAATTTTCCCTAAAAAAGGTTTGAAGTAGGAGGCTTGTTTATACATGATGCAATCAGAAATTAGAAAAGAATTTTTTATTTTCTGACCGCACCGTGTATAAACATAATATAATATTTCGATCGTTGTTTTCGCCGCGTTCCCCTCACACCTTCGTATCAGCAACGCAAACAAAAATATTTATTCCTAACAAAAAGTATTGTTGAACTTTTTTATTAAATTTGTTATTGTTATTCTATTTGTTAACTTTTTTATTATATTTGTTTCGAAAATAACGAATTTTTAATATTTCTTCGATAATTTATGCAAAAACAAAAACTTCTATAAAATCTATAATAGAGAAACGCGATTGGACGCGACGCGACACTATAGCGCGTTGCTCTCCATCTCTAGTGAATTAAGGGCCAAAGATCAAAAGTTAATGAGATATGGAGGCTAAAAGATTCACTGGCGTCACTGCTGTTCGTTGCTTATAAACGGTTCGTGCAGTTTGACGCCGTGCCTCGCCTCGCTGCAATGTGCGGCGCGAAGCGTCTTCAATGCCGCATCACCTAATTTTCCATCTTCAACCATTAAAACATGGCGGACGTTAATTTCTGATACAATCTCTTAATATCTTTTTATTGAATTTTTATAAAATTTAGCGAGCTGGTTATGTCATTGAAGATAATCTCGACAACACAGCAATTAACCCTTTAGTTACAATCGTTTAAAAATGGCGGCCGTTCAACCTTCAGAGGATTTTTCCCCTAATAACTTTTAAACTATGTGATATAAATTTATAAACTTTACTGAAATGATCACGATATTAATGGGAAACTTGAAATGAGTTTAATTAACCTTCTAGATTTTTTTTAATGGCGGACGTTTAATTTTCTGACGTTTCCCTGTAATCACACTATTGAATTATTTGATAGATTTTAATGATATTCAACATATAAGTTATGCCAGTGAAGATGATTTTGAGAAAATATATTTTAATCACTTATCTTTAATGATTCCAATACGAAGGACAGGTTCGGATGAATTCTTTCCAAACTTTAAACAATTTTGGTAATTTACCAAGCAAACACATTATAAAACCCACAAAATACTTCATTCTGAATTTCTTGACAAAAAATTCAATTAAAAACAATAACCAGTGAAAAAAAAAAAAAAAAAAATTCAAATACCAGTATTGATGTAAAAAAAAAAAAAAAAAAGATTTTTTTCCACATTTCCAGGATTTAAACAGCATTAACATTTTTACCAATTCTCATTCATATAAAAATACTTAATACTCTAAATTTTTGCATTTTATCTTGAAACAGATTCTCCACAACCTTGAACTAGATATTCTTTTTTTTGTTTCTAAAATATTAAAGAAAAAAGAGAGAAACATCCATCATACAAATTGCATGCAGGCCGCGCTTAAAGAAAAAAAAATTATAATAAAATTATGTTACTTATTTTTTTCGTGTTAAAAATGTAAATGAAAAGAGTAGGTAATGACATTTTATCGGCCTCGTTAGGGAAAGTATTTCACGATAAATTCAAAAATCAAGTAACCCGTACGAAACAAAATGGAAAAACCCGCGAAATTCTACGAAATCGTCAGATTGCGTGTAATTTCGACGACCTTGAAAGTATATGAACATGACTCCGTAAAGATAACGAAACAATTCGATTCGAAAGAGCGATGCAGATTAATGGAAACTTGAGTTATTTAAAATCGATAAAAAGAAAAAAGTTTGTCAGTCGATTTAATTCATTAGAGAATTATCTAACGGCCCAATAAAAATTTTATAAATTCATCAAACTCTTAAACGTGTTTATAAATTATTAAAATTTAATCCATTACTTTTCGTGTTGAAGAAATAACACGGTTGTAATTACAAATAGTTTTGTGTTCGATGCCGAGTTTTTAAATGTTCTCTATAAAATGGGGTTGTAAATACATAAAATTCATGCCATTTGTTTTTTACAGCGTGTTCGATATAATTGATCTTATTTTTATGTAGCCAACTAAACACTTGAATGTGTAAACTTGAATCATGTTATTTCACGAAATAATTCTCGACGATCCTTTGCCTTGCTTAACTGTAATTTTTCGGTTGCATATACGAGTTATGATTAATAATCTAACAATTTTTGAACATATTTTTGCGTCGAGTCAATTTTATAACAAATTAGCAAAAACTACAATAAGAAAACGACATTGTATTGAAGTGAACTCAACGTTGGCTACTGTTTAAAATACTAATCTGCATAAATAATTTTTTTTTAATCTGGCGATTTATCGCTCTGTGACTGATGTATCCACTTTTCACAGTTACTGCTCAAGCATGTTGCATATCCACGTGTATACCTCATGCTAAGCACATTAACGATTAATACACTTGGAACTGCATCGAAAAATACTTAAATGTGCAAAAGTCACATACAAAATAAAATAATAGTATCACGTATACAATTTCTGCACATTAATATCTTTCGACGCAGTTCTAACTAGAATTAACAATTCATCCTCTTAGTATGCGATAAAATGTGCATAAACAACATGCATGAGCAGAAACTGTGAAAAGTTCTAGATAGGAATCGCATAGCGGTATATCACTGTCTGAAAAAACGACAAATAAATGTAACATTAAATTTTTATTTAAGCATGTCTTCGCATTTTAAACAGAAGCCAATAATTAAAATATAAGTTGAACAAAATTAAACTTTCTTCCACACACTGATGCGCCATGTTTATATTACTCTACAAGTTCATTTGTATTATTTTTATTACTGCGTAAACCATTTTCCATATTTATTCTTAACGAAATTTCACAGTTCAAAATTCTAAACAAACTTATTAGAGAGCGACGTTAAATTCCTATTTTTCATTTATTCATATACTGTATACATATATACACACAATGTAAATTAACTGCCACCTCGTAATGGAATACGTGTCTGGCATGAAAATTATTGCAAATCCATTCAAAATTCATCTCGCAGGATTTATTTAAACGGGAAATTAATTGTAATTCTAGTACAAATTTAAAAATTCGACAACGTATCGTTATTAGCATTTCAATCTTCACGGTCTAAAAAAAAAACCTGCATCGGACTGGACCATTCGCCATGTGTATAAATAGTGGAAATTGGCCTTTCCGAGTACAAATCGCGGTTTTAACTAGCAGAGATTGCAGAGAATGGTTTTGCCAATAGAGAAGTTCCATTCTATTGTACGATTCGTTGACTTGGACAACGGCCAAATACAATCTGACCTGAATGAATAAGTGGGGCGAAATGAAAATATGGTACAGTTCCAATTTAAAAAAAAAACAGACAGAGGCAAATCGCATTTTTAACGTCTACAAAGTTGTTGTAACTTCCAAAAAATAAAAATACGAAAAATCACACCATAATACTAACAATAAAACAAACAAATGGGTTAGTTTCGAATGGTTATTAAAGATACATAACAAAGGTACGAGATCAATATGACTTTATATATTATAATAATTTTACTAATAATATTCTCGTATTGATTATATGTAAAATACTTATAAATTTTTATGCATTTTCAATAACGACAAACGACGATAAAAATTCTAGAAAATTTATAAGAATTTTAAGATCGAATTAATAGGGTAGAGGATTTTAATCCATATTTTACATGTAAAATTCGTTACTATTTATTTTTTCCTTTCTTGTGATACATTATTATTCCTGAACTGATAGGAAAACAAATAGAAAATGAGAATAAAACACTATGAAGAGTGAATATCGATGTAACAAAGAATAAGACAAATACCTTCTTTACTGTGCTAAGCATTTTTGTTCTTTATCTGTCCGCAAATATCTTAAGAACATTATATTTTAGGAGATATTCCTTGTTATCCGTGTTCTAAACCTATCAAATTTGAGTTTCTGTAAGATCTTCTTACAAATTGGTAATTTTAAAAAAGTCGATAACTTTGAAACCATTATTCGCTCGTGAATGATGGAACAAGTTCTTGTGAAGAAAGGTTATAAAAGCACTAATAAACAATTCATATATTTTTTACGGTTCATAAAGTGCTGAGCTTAATCTTTTTAACTATATATGTACAACTAAAAAGATTAATCTTTTTAAGATTTGTTTGAAAAACTTTTCTCATATATAGCATATTCAAAATTAAAAAAAAATTTCGCTACTCTTCTGCCATTTCAGATTCTCAATAGGTAGTATTTTAGAATATGGTCTGCCAATTTATTTCGTTGATTTCTTTATTGTATAAATAAATAAATAAGTAAGTAGTAAATATATATATATATTTATTTATTTATATAATGAAGATATCAGTGAAATAAATTTGCAGATTTTATTCTAAGATACTGCATATTGAGAAAATGAAATAGCACAATAACTACATATATTATTATGGAATGAGAATTAGAGAAATGTTTTTCATATAGAATATGCTGTATGTGAGAAAAGTTTTCCAAAAAATTATTGAAAAATTAATTTCGATTAATTCAATTTGAATCCAATAAATTTCCGTATTCTTTAACGATTTTTTTCCATTTTATCAAACTTCATCCAATTGCGATATTCAGAATGGCTTCTATAAGACAGATTTTTGTTGATCTTTACTAAAACATCTTTGATGGCTTTCATGATGATTTGATCGTATGAAGAGGACCTCTTAAATCTGGAAACATATGAGAACATATGAGTATGTCTGCACTTAAGAGAAACATATCTTCCGTTTTATAAGCTATATTGTGCAGCCTGAAGATCTAATCCTGGAGGATATTACGATATCAGACATGACTGTGTAGTAGTCTGTAGGATGCACTCTTGTAGATCTATACAATTCGTATCTAGACTCTGTATATCCAGCATTTTAGCAATATCTTTCGTCTCTATTCACTTCTCAAAAGCCATATGAAATACAGTAATCGTAATAGATTAAAAAAATGAATAGACAAGAAATAACTATTCTTCAAAGACGTAAAAGAATATTCAGTCTAGTTATATTCGAAAATTATAAAGTATATTTATCATAACAATTAAGAATATTTCGAATAAATATATTAAACAGTATAAAATTTTGTATACTAAGCAAACAAGCAGTTTTGAAAAAAACTAATCACCTATTTTCTAAAAGTATTCGCTACTTTGTAATGATTAAAGAGTGAGGACTAAAATATATGTCGTCAAAATCATTTTCAATGGCATGACCTCCATACTGAACGTCATAAAAATCTATCAAATACTTCAGCAGTTATTAAAGAGGAAATCTCTGAAGTCTGAACGTCCGCCATTTTTAAATGGAAGGAGTAACAGGGTTAATTAATCTTATGTGAGAGCCAACTTTAATGGCCTGACCACCTATTGAATTTCATAACTATCAATCATATAGTTCAAAATTTATTAGAAAGAAATCTCCGAATTTGAACTCCCGCCAGTTTTAAATGGTTGATGATGATAAAGATTTAACTGATGTGTCATCGAGGTCATATCTAACGACTTGACCCGCATGTTAAATGTCATAAAAATCTAATAATTAGTTTAAGATATATTACGACAGTATTTTAAAAGCCCGCTAAATTTAAACGATTTAAAAGACGTGGTATCGATGTAACCATTAATGGCCAAATATGAAAAATCTACTCATCAGTTATCAGCATGGAGGAACTCACTTTCTGTTGTAAGCTAGGGTAAAAGTCATAATATAGTCATATAATTCAAACACAAATCGAGATTAAAGTACAGTGTACGGAAAATTAATGACAATATTTTAAAATATCGTGTTATAATTTCTGAAAAAAATTGCGAATTCTAGTAAAACGGTATCATGATTGATAACTTTCGCACAAGATGCAGATATTTTATCGAGAAAGTAAAGTTACTACAATCAATCTTAAAGATGACAATATTATAGACTTAAAATTAAACTTTATAATTTCCTATTCCCTGTAGAATAATATATAACAACTTCTCTAGGACAGCATCTGATAAGTTTTGAAATCTTTAACAGTTTATGTTAACATAATTAACATTTTATGTTGGTTAATATTCATTTGGAATTATTCAAATATTTTGATAAACTGTTAAAGATTTCAAAACTTATGTTAACATAATTAACATTTTATGTTGGTTAATATTCATTTGGAATTATTCAAATATCAGATGGTTGGTTGGTTGGTTGGTTTGTTGGGGTTTAATGGCACAAGGGCCCAATGGGCCAAACTGCGCCAGACACAGAGTTAAAAGGAAAAAAAAAACAAATAAATAAATATGCACTTAAAATTATATACAACAAGCAAGGCAACAAACAAAACAAAAACTAAACTAAGATTAAAAATAAAACTAACTAAAACATAACAGAAAAAATGGTGTAAACGGCCAACAAAAACATTTTAAACAGAGAATCAATAAATAGGCAAAACAAAATATACAGGGTGTCCATAAATGTTTACCCTGATTTCAAGATTAAATATTAATTATATTTATGATGGTAACGTTTGTTTTTTATTACAGGTTTACTAGGGAACCCATGAAGTTTCTGTACAGTTGTGTCTCATTCAACACTTTTGCCACAAGAAGCGCTGCATGAGCTATATCATAAAAATGGCTTCCCCCAGGAGAAAGCTCAATGTGTTGTGTGGCTAGCAGAAACCAAATCACCGATTACTGTGCAGCGAAAGTTTAGGTCCCATTATGGAAAGAAAGCACCTGATGTCAAGTTAATCAAAACATGGATGGAAACTCAACCAGATGATCGCCGAAAACATGAACAATTTGCAACGGACATGCTGAACCGTTCGGATAAGGATAATGATTTCTTGAAGCGTGTGTGTTTTCCGATGAGGCTACATTTCATGTTTCTGGCTCAGTTAACCGCACAGTAATTGGTGATTTGGTTTCTGCTAGCCACACAACACATTGAGCTTTCTCCTGTGGGGAAGCCATTTTTACGATATAGCTCACGCAGCGCTTCTTGTGGAGAAAGTATTGAATGAGACAACTGTACAAAAACTTCATGGGTTCCCTAGTAGACCTGTAATAAAAAACAAACGTTACCATCATAAATATAATTAATATTTAATCTTGAAATCAGGGTAAACATTTATGGACATCCTATATATATAATGCCGTAAACCGTCATATAGCAGATAAAACTAATAATAAATAAAATAATAAATATGACGTAAAACAAAAATTTCCGATAAAAAGGCAAAAAGGCCTGAAGAATTAAAATCTTTGTCAATAAGGGCCATAAGATTAAAGGAAGACTGATTAATGTGCCGTAATCGCTCGGCACTAAAATAAGAACATTCAGTTAAAATGTGCTTGATCGTAAGAGCACAGTGACACCGGTCACAAATATGCTGGGCTTTGCCCATTAAAAGATGCCTATGCGTGAATCGGCTATGTCCAATGCGAAGTCTGGCAAGGATGACTTCCTGTCTCCTGTTCCTGCGATGGCAAGAGTTCCATTGCTCAACGACTGTCTTGATCTCGGGAGTTTGTTGTTTATCTGTCCTCCAAATATGCTACCACATGTCTATCATTTTTTTTATAACTGTCTTTAAGTCAGAAAAAGGGACTTGGCAGTTATGGGAGTGGTGAGGGGTGGCTGACTTTGCGGCAATGTCAGCAAGTTCGTTCCCATGAATACCAACGTGTCCCGGGATCCAACAGAACTTGATAGTGTACCCCATTCTGGAGAGACGGAAAAGAAGCTTCGTCGGGAGTGGAGTCCTTTGGATAACGGTGAAGGTGAAAATCTACCGATATGGGGGACACATCCCAAGGGGAGATAGCTGTATGTTCACACTGAAAGATGGAAGATATATCTAAGTCAAGCTCACTGAGTAGGTCCGACATTCGCAGACCGAATGTTGGAACACATGAAGGTCGAGCGGCAAATAACGAAGAAAACATGGGATTGAAAATACACTGCCACGCAGGATTCTTTGGAAGAGACTTCAATTTGGTGTAGTAGTAGAGAGAAAGTTGCTTCCTCCTGATGGAAAGTGGAGGCTGAAACGCTTCTACATACAGACTCTGAACAGGTGACGTGTGGAATGCCCCGGTGCACAAACGAAGTGCCTGATGGTGAATGGGGTCTAACATCCGAAGAGCAGATTCTCTAGCTGAACTGTAAATCACAGATCCGTAGTCCAGCTTTGATCAGATCAACGACCGATATAAACGTAGCATTGAACAGCGGTCCGCGCCCCAGGACAAGGATGAAATAACTTTCAAATGTTCAATGCTCTGGTACATTTCCCTTTAAGATGCAACAGATGAGGATGGAAAGTGAGCTTTCGGTCAAAAATCATGCCTAAAAATTTGGCTTCATTCATAAAGGGAATGGGAACGCCAGCTAGGAAGACCTCCGGATCCGGATGGAGACTACGTCTTCCACGATAGATCCGCAAACAACATATATATTTTTTGTTTATAATTTTTGGCCCTTGCACATTTTACAAATGGATAACAAAGTTTTTTAACGAAATTACTTAATCATCTAAAGTTTTTTTATATAAAACAGTAATAAAATAATTACGTTTATTCAAGTATTATAAAAGTAAAACCTCAACATCCTGAACCGCAATCTAGTAAGATAAATTTACGTCTTCCACGATAGATCCGCAAACAACATATATATTTTTTGTTTATAATTTTTGGCCCTTGCACATTTTACAAATGGATAACAAAGTTTTTTAACGAAATTACTTAATCATCTAATATAAAGTTTTTTTATATAAAACAGTAATAAAATAATTACGTTTGTTCAAGTATTATAAAAGTAAAACCTCAACATCCTGAACCGCAATCTAGTAAGATAAATTAATGATATATAAGTAGCACTCTTTTTAGAATTTTTGTTATGTACGTTATTTTACTTCTGAATGTACTCTACACTTATAGAACTGAAGTGGAATTCGAGTGACTCTATACTGTAAAATCAATATATTAAAGAAAGAGAAGGGAGCCGGGTTATAGAAAGTGCAAAACATAAATAGTAAAATACGGAGAAACGAATAGAAAATGAAGTTCTCCTTGAAGATATAAATAAAATAAATTATCAAGGTTGAAGTATATCGATTAGTATTGAATATTTGACTTAATTCGTTAACGAAAATGTGTAGAAAAAGCTTCTATCAGTGTTTATAGCTAATTTTTTATAAAAAAAATTTAATATTTGCAACAAAATAGCTTCAAAGAGAATTTTTTAAATTTCGAACTGCTTCCATCTTGTAGCAGTAACATATGGAAACTTTAAAATACTCGTATGTGTATAGTATCTAAGATAAAAAGGTGCCATCGTATAAAACTTGAATGATCTTAAGATAATTTGCGAACGACCTGACAAACAGAAAGAGAAAAATAAACATAAGATCACTGTTGTAAAACATTTAAAAATCCATTCAAATGACCATAACTACGTCCAGAGTCAGAGGAGACCAGCAGGGCTGTTTGAAGACAATCCGGACCAAGAATGACTCCCAAAATTTAGTTTTATATATAAATAATAATAATAATAATAAATAAAAAACGATAACGTGATTGAAAAATCTGGCTGGTAAAAATCTGTTTTCCATGATTTCATTTATATTTTTATAGCTTTTGAAATAAAATGAGATATCATTTTTGACTGTCATGGGCACAGACTCACTTCTCTCAACCCCTGATAATTGCGACAAATACATTCAGAGATATAGACATTTAATGATTGGAACGACCACCATCTTGTAATCAGATCATTTAGTAATCTCAAAATTGACACACACGCAACCAAAATAATAATCAATGATCCTCTAAAATATGAATGTTTTGCCATGTCTGGTTTTAGAGAGACAGACGTACAAAATTACCATATACAGTCAATTTTTTGTAAAAAAAAAAAATAAGAACATTTTTAAAATATTCTAGTATAAAATACGTTTGAACAGTAGAAACATTTACTATAAGGACTTATAGTAAATGTTTCTACTATAATAACGTATATAATAAATTTATGTTTCCAGAACGATTAAAACATGGAAGAGAGAGAAAATCGAAAATCGTTATGCCCTATTTAAAACACGAAATCAATTTAATTTAATCTGAATTGATTATTATTTTTATACACAAACAACAATTTTTATATTCAATATTTAAACATATAAAACGAAGAAAAAAAATCACCATTAATTTTAGCGTAAGACAGGATGCACATCACCGAATAACAAACTGTGGCAATTAAAGTCAATTTTCTAGATTTAATTAAATTATAAAATTGCAGTATCAATTTTAATTCTATCAATGCCAATTAATACAACATCTTTAAAATCAATAAAATTACTTTTATTAAAATCGCTGCTTTCTTGTATGCATTATAAACTTAAGAATCAGAATTCTCCATCCTTCTAAAACATCCCAGATCGATATTAAGAAAGCAATTAGCTGATTAAATAACTAACATAGTTTTAATAATGATTACGGTATTACTATTAAATTATATTCTTTGGATATTTGATGAGATAATTAAAACAACTCGGTAATCAAAAATGTTATTTAGTTAATTGATTTTTCTTATAACGTTAGTTTTGTTCGGAATGATTAAAACATCACAGCGAAAAGAAAATCAAATGCATTTTTATGTACGGATATAAATAGATAAATATATGTCTTCGGAATCCGTAGCGGATTATATATTAAGTTAAAATATATTTAACGTAATACCTAGAATTAGAATTTGCACAATTCTTAATTCTAAAATTATATATTCGCCCGATTACGGTGCAACATAATGTGCATGTTAATCAGTTTAAAAGCGTAATAAAAGCGATACTACTGCAAATACAATTTTTCGATAGCAGTAAAGGATACTGTGATGCACTTAAGGACTAAACAAATGTGCAAGAATATTTAATGTAAGCTAATAAACAAAATGCACAATTATAAGGATACGTAGAGGAAGAGGACTACCCGAAAACTGAGTCTAGACGAACAATCAATTTTCCCAGGTCCGAGCTGAATAAACTAGGTCACTGTGTTACTTGGAGATTCCCAAGAGATGGAGATAGCTTCCCTATTTGCAGTTGGATTTAGACACAAATATGCTTCATTTTTATCTTTATTCCCCTAAAATCCCCATAATTTACTGTTTAATTTATGCATTAATTAAAAATAAGTTTGCTTTAATGAGGCCATCGAACAATTTTGCTTTTTTTGTTATTTTTTAGATGGAGAAATACAAGTCGAAATCTCGTTAATAACAACACAGTTAAGCTCAAATATCAATCTTTAACTTCGTTTTATCTAGATTAATGATCGCCAGAAAATACAGCAATGAGAACAGCTAGAAAACGTCACATTTTGTTTCTGCAGCAAATTTTTCTATTAATCTCGAACAGATAATTAATTGGTTTAATACGTGACCACCTCTTGTTATGAAGTCATTTTATACAATCATAAAAATCTAATTTTTTTAAAATTTATTATTAAATATACTCAGAAAGTTACAACAGCAAGTTAGAACAGCAGAAAGTTATAAATATGCGTGTGTATTTAATTACAATAAATAACATATAAAATGTATATTTAAAAAAACAAAGATGGGATTTGTCGGTATCCAGATAAAAATCAAAACTTGACCGGAAGATTGATGTGTTGGCTTAACTATCGTGTATTAAATCTTTGCTTGAACATCAAATATGTGAAGGGGAACGAAAATATAAAAATGACGTCACACTACATGACGCAGTGCAGCATTCGAAATTTATAGAAGGGGGAAAGCAATTCCCGTGTACAACGAAAATCGGCATTTGTTCTTTTAAAGTTTATTCTAGAAGAACTGGAATCGATCTGGTATCGCGAAATTTCTTACATTCGTTTCTCTGTTTTTTCACAAGTTAAAATCAGATCAAAACTAGCGTGCTGGCGATTTAATTTTCTATCGGATGTCCGAATTTTTATTTTTTTCTACCGAGATTTCCTGCATCGAAACGGTATTTTCCAGTACAGGAATTTTTATTGAATATTTTTCTAAAGGGGATAATATGTTCCACTGAAACGTTTATATCGAACAACAAGTCGATTTGATCATTTCACGAATCAAGTTATATAAACAGAAAACTTAAAAAATTAATTTCTGTACTAATGTGTGTCATGAACAAATTTATATATAGGCCTATATACAATCTGCTATTAATTGATTAATATTATAATTTATAAATCTGTGCACACTGCTTGCCGTTATACGTTTTTAATCTGTTAAACGCAGTAAAAAATATGAAAAATAATCTTTTAATATAGAAAGGTATGATTAAAATAAATACTAAATATCACAGTAAAATTAATAATATAAAAATAAAAATAATAATAATAATAATAATTCGCATAAGAACTGCTAAATTTATTTTATTCCATATACAGTACAAGTAACTCGCACCAAATAATAAAAATTCTAAATTTTACAGCAAAACTTTTTAAAATACTTTACATATATTGGTTTCTTCTAAAAATACGTAATATTTTCGTTTTTATTTGGTGCCAAGGAAATTCGATCTAAATAAACAGAAGCCGGTGAGGAGAAGAAAAAAATTCTTACAAAATTTGTCATTCTGCGCGAAAATATGACATTAAAATCAATGACATAATTTGAATTTTTAAAAACAAATATATAAAGTTTTGTCATCGGAAGTATATAAATAGATAATGTCGATAGTTTCGGGCACTTTCTCCCTTTGTAATCTTATTAAAAGAAATCAATTATACGACATAATAACTAAATGCGGTGTGTCTCGACCTCTAAGAATGACACACACATGTTGTTTGGATTAATTCCAATCGAGATTTTATGGAAATTTTAACAGAGTTTGATAAATAATTACAATACGTTACGTGACAAACTACCAATGAAAATTATAACAAATGGAGAAAACATTAATTAATTATTCTTCTTTTAAATATAACTTTTCCATTATTAAAACTAACAACGGCGACTGAATTTTAAGGCGGGCGTGGAACGATAAGATTTTATTCTGAAAAATATTTTTAATATTTAAAACAAAAATAAAATAAAATACTTTTCTCGAATTTTTATAAATTCTATCTCCACACCAGCTTGAATTAAATATTTAAAAATAGTACGATAAATTTTTATACTTTACGCGCGATGTGAATATAATAATGCAAAATTCGTTCGAAATTAAACTTAAATTAGTAAGGAAATCGATTTTTAATCATCTGATAAAATTCGATTAGGTGTGTGTGTAAATAATTTTGACGAATCGTCAATTAGAAATTTTATATGCGAAAATATTGTTTGATCCATAATTCGTCTTATATACGGAACTATTTTTTAATTTTAATAAAACTCGATTAATTTTTTATTAATATACTATAAATAATTATGCATATATATATATTACTCTTATCTCGATTTATTTAAGCGATAAAACTTATTACGTTCGATTACGTTCCAGATAAAAAGCTATATCGACTGAAACAAGTCAGATAAAAAAGTTTTTGTATTATTAACTGAAAATGAATTAGAAATGTATCAGACAGCCATGAGGAAAATATAAATGAGTTCCGGTATAATGTAATAAATGCTCCCATCACTATTTTTTGTGCGTGTAACAAAATACGCCTACTTAAACGGCCTTGAATGATTTTCGCCAATTTACATTTTCCAAAATAAAACCGTTCGGTATATAGGCCGATGAGTACTGTTTTATCTTCTAGTTTTGATACCGTAAACATCATAATTCGATCGATTATTATTAATTAAAAAAAATCATCTTTAATCTTGCTTAATGATTGCAGCAATATGTCCGAGAGAAAAATAATTATCTCTGTATCGTTATCATCATCAACCACTGAAACTGTTCCAGTAAAGAAAAAAAAATTAGTTACTTCTTTCTAATAATTATAATCGATAAAAACGAAAATATCAACTAGTTCAGTTGCCAAAAAAGTTTTTCTTCTTTTTATCTCTCCGAAGACATTCCAACCTTTGGATAACTTTTATAATTGTCATATGCTTTAATTACCGCACGCATATATAAACCTGAACATATTTGTCGATAATACAGATAATCGCGAAACGATTATATTTAGAATGGCGAATTAAGTGTTCAAATTTTTAAAAACGAGAGTTTTGGTTTCACTAGCGGCGCATATATATTTATACGACCGCCATCAGCTGCTTAAAACAAGCGAGTTACAACCTTGACCTCCTTTATTAGGGACCGCCCCGCGGCCTCAGTTCGATCAACGCAAGCGCATACGTCACACACGATCAACCCTATGACGTCAGCCCTGAGGAACTTTCCGTTCCGTTCCGGTGACCGGAGTGAATCTCGTGTATCTCGACATATGTAACTGATTATTTCCGACTAACTTCGTGCGTGATAACGCAACGTAATGACAAAAATTAATAATTGAAACCATCGCTCTATAAATCCGCAATGATATATAATTACTTATGCATATATATATATATTTTATATATGCAGTATTTTAAATAAATATAATGGCGAAATTCGGTACAGTTCATCAACTGGAAATAATGTAGTTTTCGATATTCGGCAATAAATAAATAAAAATTTCTACAATCTGTTTGACTTGGTAGTTGTTAAACTATCGATGTTACTGGAATAATTTTGCAGTGAGATTCAGAGTTTGAGCTAATCAAGTTTCGTATATGATAAGCAAACATTAGAATTGGCTAACATGTGGGTACAGTAAGAAAATATGTGAAAAAAATGACGTATTTTATTTCATCAAACATTCCTGTTTCAGAAAATTAATCCTTATATTAGATTCATCTGATGATAATTTATATTAAAATACCATCATCAGTGCACAGTTAAAGCTGTTAGTAATTAAATTTCGTACTAATTATAATCTAGTATGTGTATTATTATTTACAGCACAGAGGAATAGAAAAAAGAATTCCAATAAAAAATAATATTCTCCTAAATCGGTATTTTTTGTTTCATATACTGTACAGGTATATATATTTGATTAGGAACCAAACAGGCTCATATAAATCACAATATTCTAAATTGAGATAAAAGTTTATGAAGGAAGCAATATCAATTTAAGCCAACTTTCTACAGAAATGCAATACAACTAAAAATAAAACGACAGAATATTTTAAAAATTTAATTCGATTTGTATTTTATTCATGAAGTAAAAAAATCAAATTAGAAATATATAAATTTTTATAAAGTTTCATTTTTATTGGAAAAATTGTTGCTGAGATTTATTTCTTTACATTTAAATATTACATATCTGCAATTCTTTTTTGTAAAAGAATGTAGATACATAATATAATATTTATTTTATCTTTTTTTTTAATTTTTTGAATAATATCATTTATGAAAATTTTCTATCAATTTTTTATGAAAAAAAATTAGTAGAATTTTCATGTATGATGTTAATTTTCAAATATATAAAGTAAATAATAGTTTTTAAATATTTTTATTTTATCAATAAATATCTTTTATGGCTTCATGTTTAAAAATCTATATACTGTATTTAAAAATTTATAATAACTATAAATAATTAAAATGTTTTAATATATTCTAATGAAAGTACAGAATTACATTATATATAACTGAAAAAATATATGAATAATAAATCAAAATTATTCATAATTTAAAATTATATATGAATACAAATTATTCAGATCAGCAATTATTTTTTTTTCTGAAAACTGATTTATTTGATAGTAATTAATATGAAACAAATTTGATTTTTCTCAAATATTTTCATTAACAGACTTAAAATAATAATGTTTCTGAAAACTGATTTATATATGAAACAAATTTGATTTTTCTCAAATATTTTCATTAACAGACTTAAAATAATAATGTTTAAATAATCAATACAGCAACAAATTTAATCATCAAAAGGTTAAAATGTTTAAATATTTCCAAATATTGGCCTCTTGATTATTAATTTTCCTTCTGTTTTTATCATATTCAATAATGAAGTATTTCAGGAATTCTTTAAGAAATAATGATTAAAGCTAATGTTAAAAGCATAAATCAGTGCTTCTCAAACTTTTCCACTTGGCAACCCCTTTTACTCCGAGAAAATATTTTCGCCATCCTGGGTATATAAAGGTATATAAACTAGGAATACAAATTAAAACATTTGCTAAAATGTCTGTGACTCCCAAAGTTTGTTACACGATCCCATATGGGGTCGCAACCCACACTTTGAGAAGCACTGGTATAAATGATATTGATGCTGTCTGTGACTCCCAAAGTTTGTTACATGATCCCATATGGGGTCGCAACCCACACTTTGAGAAGCACTGGTATAAATGATATTGATGCACTCAGAAAATAATCAATGATTACAGGATTAAAATTCATTAATGTTAGATGGTTATTTTTCATGATCATACATTTTTTTGAAAAATTCTATTTTTTTTTAATTTTTATTTGCATTCCAAAATATTTAATGTAATAACAATATAATGATGATAATATGACAATATATATATATAGAAATGTTTTAATAAAACGCCTTATACTATATTTGCAAATAAAAGCATAATAAGAAATTTAATGTTATTTTAAATTAACAAAAACTTATGGCAAGGATTCTGAAGAAAAATTTTTTTATGTAATTATCAGAAATTGCTGATGGCTGCATTGATAGACCTTTCACATAAGTATGAAAAACATTTATTATTTTTTAATATTTATAGTATGTGAAAATAAAACATTTTATTCAAATATTCAATTTTTATTTGAAAAAAATATTTTTTTTAATTAAATAAATAAAATTTGTGAATTTCAAGTATTAAAGTTATATAATAATATTTTTATAATTTTAATATATAGTATAATTTATGCATAATATGATTACATTACACTAATAATGTTAATTCTGTTAATTTCTTCGAAGCACTATTTTTATAAATATAACAAAATTAAGAATTTAAATGTAATTATATCTAGAATTTCCTTAAATTTTGATTCCCAGTTATACACTAAAATATTTTTTTGTTGTTGAATTAAAATCTTTTGCTGTCATATCTGACAATAGCTATCTTATAGTATTATAATATAAAAAATATTCAGATTTACAACAGTTCAAAGAAGATGCATATTAAAAACCAGACAAATCATTGTATATGTTAATATAAAATACAAAATGTGTCCAAATTATATGCATCATATGCATGTTGTTAATTTCAAATTTAAACTTTATCAATTTTAAATACCTGATTAAATTTTAATTTTGTATTTATAAGATTATTGATTCCTTTATAATCATTTATAAGATTATTGATTTAAAATAAAAATAAATAAAAAATATTAAAGTTTGATAAATCTTAATTACTAAACATGTCCCAATAGTCAGATAATTTGTTCTTTATTCTCTTCTAAGTCAAAAAGAATAAGCAATTATAAACATTTTCTTATAATTTTAAATTTTTATGGTAAAAATACAAGTATTATTCAAAAAAGATTTGTATGTGAGAATAACACAACATATCATAATAAACAAAATAATTTATGCCTTAATTCCTTTTTGAGATAGACCAAAATTGAGACTATAACTTGTTTTTCATAGTTATCTTTATTCCATAAAGATTGAAAATTTAAAATAATAATAATAATAATAATAATAATAATAATAATGAAAATTTGAATTTTCAAATTCAAATTTTGTCATTATTGTATTGATTTGATGCATATTAGATTAATGTACTTGTATAATTTAATTTTGTTAATTATTTTGTTTGATTTTTTTCCATTTGTTTGTGTAAATTGCAAATTAGTGAATAATTTATTTTATTTTGGGATGCTAAAATCAAGCTTAGATATGGAACGTTAAGAATAAAAAAAAATTCTTCTTCTGAATGAAGAAAAGCTCAGCCATATCAAGAAGTTCTCTGTACAAAATATTAAAATAATTCAAAATAATTATTTTTATGGCAATTTTGCTGAAACAATAATGATTTAAAATTTTTTTTATATCTAATATATGTATGAAATGTTCAACATACACAGTAGATGCAACTTTCTTCATTTTACTTAATATTTTTTTAAAAGATTTATAATGTTGTTTCCCATATTTAAGCTAAATTTTCAGAATAGCAAATCAAAATTCTGAAAGATTTTAGCATTTACAAAATATTTTAATTTTTAACTTTAAAATTTAATAAATAAGAAACTTTTCCTATTGATGACTTAATCCAAATTAATTTTTAAATATTTTCATAAACATCATATTCGATGCTGAAATGTGCTGCACCTTTAGTGTAGTTTCATTGCAGAAAAACAGTTATTTGCAGGCAAGCTACACTGACAGAGATGCATATTTCTGGGTTTTAAAATTAAAATATGATACTGTAATTACGAAATTATTTTCAATGAATTCAGATTAAAATAAACAATGGGAAAAAGTTTATCAACAAAAATAAGAAACTTTCTTCATAAAACTTTAAAGTTAAAAAATTAAATTTAACTTATAAAAAATTAAACTAAATTAAATGTCTTATAATATTAATTAGAGCCTCTCAGCTGCCATATGGGTTGTGAGGCTCTAGTCAGCACCATAAGACAATTAATATCATATTTGAACAATTTTTTCATTATTAATTTGTTCAAAAACAAATATCAATGTGAGAGCTGTAAAACTTCAAGTATAAAAAAATCAAAAATTTTACTCTCTTCTGCAAAGATTATGTTAATATAAGTGAATAGTAACTTATATCAATTATTATTACATGAAATAATTTAATAAATGTAGCATTATTTAAACTCAGATTTGTAGTAAGGAAAATAAATAATTTCAAATTAATTTATGGAATTATCATGATTTAAAACATTAAATTTTTAAACAGATGAAACAATTTACATTTCTGACTGAAAATAATAATACTATTTTTTCATATTAATCTGTATCTATAGTATGTATGTGCATATTTTCATACTAAAGAATAAAAAAATTATTTCTATAAGCATGTCTGTTTTTCAATGCTCTTGATTCCAAGAACATCAGCTAATTTAAATCTTTATCACAAGTGATTTTGGTATTTTAACATAAAGAGTTTATTAAAAAACTCTATATGTTAAAATAGATAACATTATAGTTATATATTATATATATATTACTCCTCTAAAATAGATAACTTTAATGTTATCTATTTTAGAGGCTGATGATTCTTAATAGTTTTTTTTTAGTCAAAATATATTTTGACTAAAAAAAATTTCAGTAATTTCAGTATTCTTTAGTAATTTCAGTATTAAATTCTTAATACTGAAATTATTAAAGAATAAAAATAAAAGAAACTTCAAAATATATAAAACAGAGAAACATCATCATCTAACATTTAAAGGCATTCGTACTTATAATGGAAATATATTACAAGAAATCATAATTATGATGACCACCAGCAATGTGTTTTCAGTCAGCTGTTTCATTTTAATTCAAAAATTTTTCTAGAAATATCAATAATTATACCATATGCTATAAAGAAATTTATCTTTGGAGAAAAAAAGCATTTGCATAGAATTCTCTAGCTATAAATAAAACTAAAAATAAACTATCATCCTGAAAGTGATAAAGAATTAGATTCAATAATTTCTGCAGTCTTCACCAGTAAATTCATTATCTGTCACCTCATCCTTTGTCAACTAAAAGTTCAAGTAAGCAAAAATTCTAGTATTTAATAATAATAAAAAAAAATTTTATTTTTGTTATAGCCTCATGTGATTTTAAAAAATAGTGTTTCATTATATTCACTTTTGCTTCTATGTTCTTCATGCATATGTAACATTGGCCACATAGTAAAGTAATCATAACTAAAAATTTAGGACTGATTTCAGTTTTTACAGATCCAGATTCTTCAGAAGGATCAATGGTAAGATATGGGGATCAAGGCATTGGACTCTGATGCCTTGATTGGTTGGTTTGTTGGAGTTTAATAGCACAAGGGCCAAATGGGCCAAACTGCAATTCCTATTTCTTACCACAACACACAATCCAATCAGCTCATGATGGATTCTAATATACTCTAATAAAAGATTATAAATAAAGTAACAGATTAATTTAAATGCAATAACCATATTAGCACATCTTTCTTAATAATATATTATACAGTGTGGGCCAAGATAAACCAAACCTGACATGGGAGAAGATATTTGATGTAGAACACACAACAATAATAATATTTCATAGGGAACTATGAATGATGGATGAAGGAGGTCAGGATATTCATTATAAAGGACTACTCATCTACTTGTATAAAAATATAAAATAAAATAGCCTTGCAGTTCATATGTTCATTAATCGGTTGGGTTCGGTTTATCTTGGCCCATCCTGTATATTCAAACTATACTATACATTCCGCTTTTGTATTTAATTTGAGTTTTCTTTATTTGTGGCTGCATAAAATGATGGAAAGAATGAAGTTGTTTTCTCATTGTCAAAAAAAATAAATAAATTTATTCAGCATTTTTGTGCCATATCATTTTTTTTTTTGTTCAATTTATTGAATATTTTGAATTTTTTTGATTGATTGGGAATTTAACCTATGGCAAAGTGTGTTTCAAATTCCAGTTATTTGATTTAAAATCAAAAATTACAAAAACATACAAACTGTAAGTTGGAGACAACACCTGTACTTAATTTTTACTTTTATATTAAAAAATTACAAATTTATTAGGATAATGGATAATTGCTTAAAAGCACTTTTATGTTTTCTTTCTATTATTAACAAGCAATTCATTAACCAAACAGGTTTTACACATATATGGAATAAATGAACCTGGCTTATTGATTTTATATTAAGAAATAGTAGAAAATGAATGTTTTACTCTTAAAATAATGGTTACTGAGAATCTTTTCCTAGATTTAGTGTGGAGAGTTTGATTTCAATTTATTACCTAATATTTCACTTATGTTAAGATATGATCATTAACCTCTTTGTATAAAGTTTGAAACACTATCATACAACATATTTATTGAAGTTAGGCTTAATTATTTTTGTCGATTTAATTTCTTATAAATAATTTTTACACTTAGTTTATTATTATTATTATTATTATAAAACTATAACATTTAATAAGGCATTTGCTAATCATGTTAGAAAAGATAGTATAGAGAAAAATATTTTATTATTATTATTATTATTATTATTATTATTATTATTATAAATCCAAAATAATGTTGAAAACTATAGAAAAATCTTAAGTACTTTTGTGAGTAAGCCTGCTTAATAGTTTATTAGAAAATGAAACTTGAATCATGTGTATATTATAAATTGCAACTGCAACATACACTAAGGCCATTCAAGTAGACCTCGCTTTCATAATTTTGCGGAACATTTGTAACACGTTTGCAGAACACTGGTTAAGAACCACTGTTTTAGAGAAATAACAATTTTAACTTAATTTTTATTCCTTAATTTTTAAATTATGAATAACGTCAAAAGTTTGGCCGTCGCAGAAATTCGAGGATTAGATTTTTCTAACAATACCCTATTTATAGGAATGGTAGGACTGCAAAAGAGATATCCAGCCAACCACGTTTCACTATTAACATATATGATTCATACAATTACATACATACAATTCACTTTTAATTTTTCGCAACACCATCAAAGGTTTGGGGCACACTAGTGTATAGTGGCACAGTGGTTGAGAACCATTGATCTAGAAAAATACAATTTTTTAAAATCTTGTTTGGAGTCATGGAACACTTTAAATTATAAAAAGTTTTTGTGGAACATTAAAGTCAATAATATTTTATATATAAGGCAATTCAGTCTTCAAACTAAGAATAAAAATATGCATGCAGTTCTTAACATAGGTTATCTTTTATTAAAAATTATAAGTTGGATATACTATATTTATATATTTCAAAATTTCATAGAACAGTTATGATGAATTCACAGACTACAATATTCTGCAAACTATTGATCTAGAGACACTGCTGTGATTCTAAGCCAATTACAATAATCACTTAGTCATTGACTTACTATTATTACAGGAATCATTATAGCCAAAATTCAGCTCACTAACTTTTATTCTAAGCTAGATATTATTAATTTGATAAATATAGTTAGAAAAATATTCAATAGGACATTTGAAAAATTTGGACAAATTATTAATTGATTGGAAGCTTCAGATTTGGACATTCCAAATTTAAAGCTTCAAATTCATTAATTAAAATAAAGCAGTTTAAAAATTGCAAAAAGTGACAAAAAAAAGCCATTTTTCTTTTTTTTTTTTCCCCTTTCTTTGCAGACACTTCTACAAGTTGCATCATTCAGTTGATATCAATGAAATTTGGGATTCAGATATTTCTTAGATTACTTGAGGTACTCTGAAAATTTCAGCACATTTAGGCCAAAATAAAAGGGAAAAATGGGGGATGCTTTTTCTATAAACATGTATACATATCACATTAACCATATGTTTAATCATTTTTTAACCCTTTACATCCCACAGTTGAAATATAAAAGCACTATTTGCAAGGTGAAAATAGTTTTATTTGCATATAACGTTTTCGGACGTATTCCGTCCCTCTTCAGTATGCCTAATTATAGTAAACACTAGTTACATAACATACTATTTC
>AYEL01066163.1:0-29305 GCA_000484575.1 Olivierus martensii
CCTACCACTTAAAAGACTTGAACGTAATAAGAAAAATAGCGAAAGATGAAAACAAGCGAATAGCAACAGAAAGAGTCCCAACAGTCTTTAACATTCTCCGAAACGAAAAAGACAAACTCAAAGAGTCGGAACGTACAGGTGTATACAAGATTCCCATCAGAGATGTACAACTGCAACGGGAAGCTGCATATATAGGAGTGACCTCCAGTGCTGTACACAAGAGGGTTGAAGAACACAAAAAGGACATTGTGCAAGCAAAAACGTCCACCTCTCTAGTGCAGGAGACCTACAGTGAAGACATAGAAATTTTATGGGATCAAACGAAAGTAATCAAACCAGTTCCTCCACACACACAACCAACTATTACAGAATCCCTAGAAATACTTTGTAGAAAGGAAAGTAAAAATCTAGTAAATGATAGGATGGTCTGGGAACGCTCTCAGGCATGGAGCTCCGGAAAGCTGCTTTTTTATAACTGATTGGATCTTTAGATTTCCAGAGTCTCTACAAAAGAGCTTTAACGTACTGCACTAAAAATGAAGACTTGAGAAAAGAGCTAACTTACATAAAATCGATTGGGGCACAGCATGGATATTCTAAAAGTTTCCTTTCACAAATACTGAAGGTGAAGATGAAAATCTCGAATAACATAAGCAGGACAGAGAACCCTGGGATCATGGAACAACACTTTTTACCAGTACCCTACCACTTAAAAGACTTGAACGTAATAAGAAAAATAGTGAAAGATGAAAACAAGCGAATAGCAACAGAAAGAGTCCCTCCCAACAGTCTTTAACATTCTCCAAAACGAAAAAGACAAACTCAAAGAGTTGGAACGTACAGGTGTATACAAGATTCCCATCAGAGATGTACAACTGCAACGGGAAGCTGCATATATAGGAGTGACCTCCAGTGCTGTACACAAGAGGATTGAAGAACACAAAACGGACATTGGACAAGCAAAAACGTCCACCTCTCTAGCGCAGGAGACCTACAGTGAAGACATAGAAATTTTATGGGATCAAACGAAAGTAATCAAACCAGTTCCTCCACACACGCAATCAACTATTACAGAATCCCTAGAAATACTTCATAGAAAGGAAAGTAAAAATCTAGTAAATGATAGGATGGTCTGGGAACGCTCTCAGGCATGGAGGTTTGCCTTAACCAGAGCACTGAAACCAATAATAAATTAATTATACCCATAAATGAACTTATTAACTCGATAATGTACTATATTATAAGAATTGCTAATGGGATGTTGTCTTTCATGTCCGTCATTTAAAACTGTTTTTACTTATTTACTGTATTTTATTTTAATTTTATTTTATTTATTTGTTTACCTTCATTTTATGCATGTAATTATTTAACATACATTTTTAAATAACTGAGACTATATCAATTTTAAGTCGATAATGTACTATGTTATAAGAATTGCTAATGGGATGTTGTCTTTCACGTCCGTCATTTAAAACTGTTTTTACTTATTTACTGTATTTTAATTTAATTTTATTTATTTGTTTACCTTTATTTTATGCATGTAATTATTTAACATACATTTTTAAATAACTGAGACTATATCAATTTTAAATCAATTCAAATATTTTCGAATGCATGTGTTCTAAGAACCAAGGTTGCCATAGCAACCCTTATATTCCTTCTATTCCGTTATATATGGAATTTTTGCCCGACGATGGTCGTAGACCGAAAGCATTTGCGTAGTATATTAAAATAAAATTTAACCTTACTGCAATAAGTGCTAGTTTTGTTTATTTCATGCATTTAAGTTAAGCAGTTGTTTTCCGAGTAGATTCATTCGATATAATAGTGAAACAACATTAAATGAGATGACATTAAACGAAATTTCATTGATGATAATAAATCAGTAATATAAATTATAAAAATATGGTATTTAAATAGATTAATTTATTCCAACATACAGTCTAGTTCGATGTTTCCCAAAGTGGGCGATACTGTTCCTGGGGAATGCTGGAATGATCCAGGAGAACAGTACTTGCCTCAGGTACAACTAATAAAAATAAAATGACTAAATATTGAATAAAAATAAAGGAGTAATGGGAAACATTTTTGAATTTTGAAAAAAACCATTCATACATGATTCATTTGTTGCATAACATTGAGTTAAAGTTGTAGTAATTACTTGATTTTCCAAATAAACTTACAAAATTCAAGTTATAACTGTTATAATACTATATAATCAGTAACATTACAAAAGCAATATATGAGGGCCGGGCCCTCTTGGGTTCGGGACACCATCCCCCGCGGTAGTCGACACCTGAACCGTGGCTGTTAAGCGGCACGTAACATCCACTTCCAGTTTAATGCGCACCTGACGATGGTCGTAGACCAAAAGCATTTGCGTACTATATTAAAATAAAGTTTAACCTTACTGCAAAAAGTTCTAGTTTTGTTTATTTCATACAAATGAATGATCTGAACAACATATATAGCCTCTAACAACTATACTAGAAAATCAATTATAAGAATATGCACAAATATTTTTTACTAATTATATAAAACAATAAAGGATTCATAGAATAGTACAATCATATTATATTTGTAAATAATAAAAAATATTAAATATAACCCTATTAAAGAGGATAGAATTTGCCTGTCATTTGACCCATATATTGTAGCATGAAAATATTGATACTTCTTGTAATATTGGATAAGATCCTCTATCCTTTTTAAAATAAATAATTGTAATAAATATAATCAAAATTTTAAAAGCATTCCATTATAAGAATGCAATATATGTTCATAGTAAATATTATATGTTATTCAAAATATCTATTATGTAAAAAAAATAAGCCAAGTACAATACTAAGAAATTTAGATATTTGTTACAATTTAAATGCAGTTACTTGATTTATGATTTAAGAAAATAAAACACTAATGTCAACCTAAGTAACTGCATTTAAACTATAACAAATATTCAAAAATTATTATTATTATACTTGGCTTACTTTTTTACATATTACATTTTTTGACAGGATAGCATTTATTTTTTGAATACCATTTTTCAAGAAGAAACATTCTAACAACATGTTAATATATTATTAAATACCTTCTTTATTTTTAATCTCATTGAATCAAAATTTTTAGAAAACTAAGTAAAATAATAAACATGCAAATACCAAATTTGATTGAAATTGGTTATGTAATACAATCTTTAGAAGTGTTCATGATGAAAGGACCTCTTACTATCTTCATTTTCACTCTATTGGGCTGTATTTTTCAGAAAGCCTTAAACAACAAAGCAACATTTATATTCCAGATTTGCTTGAAATCAGTTAAACAATGTGACCTATAGAGATATTTCTAGAGAAGAGAATTATCACCTTCTAAAAAGGAAAAAATTGTCAAATTGGAAAAAATTTTCAGATGATTTTAATTGAACTATATGCCTATATTTCAAATTTGATTAACCCTTTAATGCCCAAATTATCTGTTTTCAATAAAAAAAATAATCTGTTTAATAAATAATCTGTGAAAAATGTTTAATAATCTGTTTAATAAGAAAATCACATTCTGTACACATTTATTAAAATACAATTTATTTTCAAACAGTTTTTGTTTGGTAACATAGAGAGTAAATAACCTAAGTGTTTCTTATTTGATACTGTGGGATGTAAATAAACACATTAGTTTACCACTTGCTACTATATAAATGTTGAAATATAAAAGCACTATTTGCAAGGTGAAAATAGTTTTATTTGCATATAACGTTTTCGGACGTATTCCGTCCCTCTTCAGTATGCCTAATTATAGTAAACACTAGTTACATAACATACTATTTCGAACGTTATCCTAAACTGGAATATACATCATTTAGAACTATATTCAAAATCATTTTTAGAATGTATTCGTGCTAACAACATTTTTGTTACCTTATTCTACAATTTAAATTTTGATAGAATTATGATTTGAAGTTTAAAATATATCACGTAATCATTCCATATATGGTAACATTATAAGATTATTTTACGCACGTATTATAATTTTTACATATATATATAAGCAAAAATAAAACACAAACAAAACACAATAAGTTCGTAGTTCATACAATATATACGTAATATAAATAAAACATATAACCACTTTCAGCAACAGTTCTTCATATTTATATACAAAGCAAAAGTTATCCATATAATTTTTATTACTGTTTTCTCTCTGTTTTAACAAAAAAGTCAGAGATACTTTATTCAGGAAATGCTATATAAAATGTTCTTTTAAATAAATATTTATTTTTATTTATTTATTTAGCATTGTAGACAAATTGTTCCTTGTGTGGGAATAATAAAACAACAAGAAATAGCTAACATTCACATCAAGACAAATTATTAATATTCTCATCTATTATAACTCCTGTTCTTTAACAACTAACTTTACTTTACTTATAGCTCTTTAACAGTATTAATTACTATTTTTTATTTTTTCCTCCGTTTAGTATCTCTCACCAGGTATTGAGTGCTATTAATACTGTCGTGAACTGTTTATATTTGGGAAATTCCATTCAGCTGTCCATTATAGTTTCTGCTTTGGATTACAGTAATTTTGGTTTTTATTTTCAAGTAGGCAGGTTTATTATTATTATTTATTGGACAGCTGAATAAAATATGGAATTTTTTTTTTGTTTAGTAAATAAGGTTGATTTTTGTATTTATTATATAGAACATTAATATTTACTTTACTTACAGCTCTTTAACAGGATCAATTTTTTACTCTAAAACGCTTTCAGTCTTGCTTTGAGACCCTCTTCAGTAGTTCATAAAGATATTCTTTTTTACAACCATTTTCAAACAATTCAATTTCTTTTAGAACGTAGACTTTTTTAAATTACGTCATTGATTTTGTTTTTGGAAGTCTTTTTATAATCTTAATGTCTATTAATATAATTAAATTATTCATGTAAATTATGCTTCTGTACTTTGCTTTTATATAGAAAAAACATTCAGAAGCATTGGAAGTAGAAAAAAGAAAGCTAAACGCGAACATTATTAATGACAACGATCCTAAAAACTTCTTGACGTCATGGTGATGGTGCGCAAAATATAATATGTAAAAATATCCGAGGAATATAGAAAATGATATAAAAGGCAAGAACTTATGAATGTTTTTTCTATATAAAAGAAAAGTACAGAAGCGTAATTTACATGAATAATTTAATTATATTAATAGACATTAAGATTATAAAAAGACTTCCAAAAACAAAATCAATGACATAATTTAAAAAAGTCTACGTTCTAAAAGAAATTGAATTGTTTGAAAATGGTTGTAAAAAAGAATATCTTTATGAACTACTGAAGAGGGTCTCAAAGCAAGACTGAAAGCGTTTTAGAGTAAAAAATTGATCCTGTTAAAGAGCTGTAAGTAAAGTAAATATTAATGTTCTATATAATAAATACAAAAATCAACCTTATTTACTAAACAAAAAAAAAATTCCATATTTTATTCAGCTGTCCAATAAATAATAATAATAAACCTGCCTACTTATCAATATAAAATTGTGTGTAACGGTACTGAAGAGGGACTGTAATGCAGTCCGAAAACGTTATACTGCAATAAATTTATATAGAACTTGCTAAGTGAGCTGTTTTTAATCCGTATATGATAATAAGCAAGTTGTTTTTCTATGTGGTACCTGGATGTTTAGATTATGTTACTATAAAAATTGCTCTTTAGAATGCTGATGGAATGTTTGTTTTTGGTTTTTGAATGTAGCTGATGAGGATTTTAATAAAAATCGAAAGTGCTTCTATAATTTTTTCAGTAGAGAGATAATTTATTTGCACATATGATTAATTTTCTTGCTATAGTGCTGTTTGCATTTTGTTCAGTACTTTCTACTTATACTTATCCCTTTCCATAATCATTTCTTGCACCAGTTTACTTTTATATTATAGATCATCATCACATAATCCAGATTTCTGACTCAAGCTTAATTTTAATAATCTGATCTCTATTATCCCTTTTTTTTTTATTTTATCACCTACAAACTGTTCAAAATTCAAATTGAATTTCAAAGTAAAACTTGATTTGGTTCAGACTTCAAATTAAAATTCAACTCAGCTTAAAAATTTTGAATTGTAGTATAATCCATGTAATCCAGCATTTGATATTTTATAATCCAATATTTTTCTAATCTGGTACATAATCTTTCAATTTTTTTTAACAGCAGTAATTTTTAAAATTACTATTGTTAAAAAAATGCCCTTTTTTCCTAAAGTTAGAGAGCATTTTACCAATTGTACTTATAATGGAGTTTGCTATTATGGAAATATATATTATATAATTTTCATTAAATATAACAAAAACAATAATACAACAAAATCTAAAACAATAATAAAAAATATTTGAGTCAAAAAGGTCTTTCAGACTATTTATTTTATTTATCAAAATCATAAATATTGAATTTACCTATTCAATACTTAACTATCAAAATCTTATATTGTTAGTGATAAAATTATAAATAAGTATGAATTTATTAATAAATTAAGTTAATAAAATTTTATATAAATTATGAAACAAACAAAAATACTGATGACTTTTTCTTATATTATAAAGTTATTTAGATAAATTTAACTTTTATCATCATTAAAATTCAAACTTGACTCAAAAATTTGTACTTGCACACATCTCTAATATACATACATACTAATCATAACATACATACATACATTTTTTTCTATCAGTTAATTTTTTCTTATACAGTGGTACCTTGGTTAACGATGGTAATCCGTTCCAGCATTACCGTGATTACCGTCGTTATCCAAGGCGCGATTCCCCATAGGATTTAATTGAAAATTGTTATCCAAGGCGCGATTCCCCATAGGATTTAATTGAAAATTGATTAATTCATTCCGGGCTCCTTCCCACAACCGTAGTAAATATTAAAAATGCAGATAAAACTCATTTAAAATGTCTTAAAAATTGTAAATATTAAAAATGCAGATAAAACTCATTTAAATGTTCTAAAAATATGGAAAATACCATTTATTTATTATATTTGCTATAAGTATTACAAAGAGATAAAACTCATTTAAAATGTCCTAAAATATGGAAAATATCACTTATTTATTATATTTTCTACAAAAAAATTCTTATTTAAAATGTTCTAAAAATATGGAATATATCATTTATTTATTATATTGTCATTTAAAATATCCCAAAAATTTGGAAAATATCATTTATTTATTATATTGGCTATAAAAAATTTAACATTAATAAAATGAATTGTTCATGGAAACAGTTTTTAATTATCAATCTTCACCAGAAGGACAATTGGGCTCACTTCGCAGGAGTCGTTAACCAAGACATTTTTTTCTTTCAACCACTCATCGTTAACCAAAGCCGTCGTTACCAAGGTACCACTGTAAAATGAATTGATGAAAATTTTATTATAATGAAATGCATTTTATAAAATTAATGAAAGTCATATTAAATATTTTTTAAAATAATTCAAATACTGCTAACTCTTTTTCTCACTCTATGGTTAAAAGAATTGTCTGCAAAGTTTCCCAAATATTGAGGTTTCTCATCAACCATGTATCTTTACCATTCAACTGTTTTAACCTTCTCAAAATATTTTAATTTATTTCAATTTAACTCACCATGGTAAAGTATAATTATTCTCCCAACGATGCCGCATTTCAACTAACACTTCCTGCCAGAGATGAGCAACACCTGAAATTCCACCATAACTGTAATTAACTTTGCATAATGCTAAGCTAAGTCGCCATGTTAAACTGCCAGGAGGAGCTGCTTTGAATGATTTAAATAGTTCCTAAATAAATAAATAATGTTTTAAAAATATGCTATGTATAATATAAAATTAAATTATAATTATAAAGATGAAAAACTTCAAAATAAAACCAATCTTTATCAAAAATTTAAAACTTACAAGAAATACTTTATTTTATTATAAATGCATCAGAGAAATATTTTGCTTATTATGACTTGAAGAATTTATTATAAATCAGTTTTTCAGTTTACTAACTTATATAATCATATAAATTCCTTTCAATGAAAGACAAAGGATGAAAAGTAAATTTGTGGAACTATGGATTACTCAGAATACAATGGAGATATGAGAATTAATTTTTTCCAAAAAAATCTCATTTTAAAATTCTCATATCTCAAACTAAATATAATATAGAATTGACACAGTTATTAAAACAGGCAGTTTAAGCAGTAAAACAATAATTTATTTATTATTAGTAATTTACAATGCTAACTATTGATATATATAATATAATAATATAAGAATTAACTTTGTGTTTAGATAGTGTGTATTTTAACAAAGTTCTTTTAAGATCTTTCTTTTTTCTTTGTAGGTTTGTCTTTATTATTATACTTTCTTATTGCAACAGTTTAGACTGGGGTGTACAACCTTTTTGCTTCCTTGGGCCACACTTGAAGAAAAAAATTGTCTTGGGCCACACATAAAATACAGTGGCATAGCTACCATGGTGCAAGTGGTGCCATGACACTAAGGCCCAAATTGAAAAGGGGCCCATGTTTTACCAAAAGAATTGAGCAAAGAAAATTAATATAATCAAAAAATTATCAATCTGGAGGCAAAAGTAAGAAAAAAATATATAAATGTTTGAATTTATCTGTAACTGAAGTGGGCTAATAAAGCTGAAAGTGCTTTTGCAGTATTTTCAGTGTAATTTCATTCTTTCTTTTTCGAGAATTAACGTTTTCTGCCATTGAGCTGTGTTTTCCTCTTAAGAAAAAATTATTTTAAATAAGTAAAATAAAAATTCATCAGTGTGGGTACTATTTTTTTTAGCTGTAAACAGAATAAAATTTAGCAGTAAAACTAGCATAAACTTTAATATAAACGAAAACGTTTTCGGTATCCAAGATACCATCTTCAGGTGAACAAAATTGGTGTTCCAATTTTGTTCACCTGAAGATGGTATCTCGGATACCGAAAACGTTTTCGTTTATATTAAAGTTTATGCTAGTTTTACTGCTAAATGTGTTCGTATTTGAACTTTACGATTAGAAGTTAAGCAGTTTTTAGTAATCTTTGTCTTTTTATAGAATAAAATTTTCCCAAGAGCCCATTTTGTCCTGCATTAGGGCCCCAAACAACTCTAGCTATGCTACTGATAAAATATACTAATTCTGACAATAGTTGTTAAGCAAAAAGTTAGTAAATAATATACAGTATATGATATCTGCCATGACAAATATGCAAAAATGTCATAGAATAATAATTTTAGATTTCTTTTTCTTTAGAAATTTTTTTAATATCATTGAGCTGGTCAAGAAGTTTTAATCACTAAAATAAGAAATATTTTAGAAAATGAAAATAGGAAATGTAGATAGGTATTTAAATAATACAAACTTCATTACATACATAAAAATCTCAATGTTTTAAGGAAATTTACGATTTTATGTTGGGCCGTTCTTTAGAAATTTTTTTAATATCATTGAGCTGGTCAAGAAGTTTTAATCACTAAAATAAGAAATATTTTAGAAAATGAAAATAGGAAATGTAGATAGGTATTTAAATAATACAAACTTCATTACATACATAAAAATCTCAATGTTTTAAGGAAATTTACGATTTTATGTTGGGCCACAGGTTGGACAGACCTGGTTTAGACAATACCAAATATCTATATATAAAATTAATCTATAAAAACTTAAAATATAACACAAGCAACCATGATTTTAGATATGCATTTTGGCAATAATGCATTCTTCAATCTCAATTCCATGTTAACTTGTATTCTTTACAAAAATTTATTTTACAACTGTTGTCTAAACTGTTTTGATAAAAAAGTGTAATAATAAAGACAAATCTACAAAGAAAAAAGTATAAAAGAACTTTATTAATAATAATATAACTTATAACATACTAATTGGGACAAAAAACCCTGTGCATTAAATGAAAATATGCTAAGTAAGTATAGGAATCTTTATATATAAAAAAGTAAGCTTAGAAGAGTAACACTATTTGAGCAATCTCATTGGGTTACAATGATCATGTGATAATTAGCTGGACAATATTAATAAATTACAATTTTGCATCCTGAACTCTCTCATTGGATTATAATGATCACATGATTATTGCTTTTGAAATTAATACTAGATGTCGAGTATTGTGCTGTGTATTTCATTAAACTACTGAAATTCAGATTTCATATTCAAAAGTTGAATATGAAATTTAGTTTTTTTAACATATAGTCTAACTCTAATTTCCTATCTATTACATCTTTTATTGCCTTATTTAATACAATTCTTAAGTTAAGCTTTGATAAGCTTAGTGACTAGACCAATTCCACTTGATCATGTGCCATTAGATATTGAATATAAACTATTTTGAGCATATTAGCTTAGCCAGTGAAATTTTTTTCAATTTTGATGTGAATATTTATTTAATTTGTAACAGTTCTCAACTCTCAATTTATCTAATTCTTTAATATGAATTAAATGTAAATTATGATATACTTAATGATTTGACTAATGCCACATGCATGTATGCTTGTAGAAAGATGAATGTATAGTTGTGCTGTGTTATGTTAAGTCCAGCATCTAAATTATAAGTGAATCAAGATCTTTCTATTCAAATATAATAGGTCTCCTGTATAATGATAAAAACTAGTTTAATAAATCTAATGAAATATCCCAATACATTAACTAAAACTTTCTAAAACTGCTACTCAATAAAATAACAACCTTGAAAACAAGCTCTTCAGCAGTTAATGTCACTTTATTACTTTATTCAAACTCAAAAAACTCTTTCGGTATCTTTGATACCATCTTCAGTTTACAAAATTCGATGGACCAATGGAACAAATTCAAAATAATTCTAACTTTACATTTTTAAATTCCGTCACATAGAACAATTTATGTATTTTTACATAAACCTAATCGCTTCACAAGAAATCAATGTTCACAACCTGCAGAGTAATATAAATTCATAAAGAGATAGAATAACAATCATTAAATACAAAATAACTTAACATATACAATTTTGAATCTGAGTGCTAATATAAGCACTCAGATTCATAATTTAGAAGCGGTGGTTTTCTACCGCGTATTTCTACGCATTGCTAAACTCTTCCGCTCTTTTTATATTAATAACGTTGTTTTCCTTGCATGACTTAAGAATCTCTATTTTTTCTCTCATCCGTAGGTCTCTTTTGTCGTTAACACTTTTAATGACTCTTGCTTCGTTCCAGATCACGTTAACATCTGCTTGGTATACTCGCTGTGCTAAGGCCGTGTTCAGTTTACCTTTAGAGATGTTTTCCTTATGTTCTGCCAATCTTTCTTTGAAATTTCGGGCAGTGGCCCCGATATATACTTCTTTGCTGTTATTCTCCATGTTGCTGACAGGAATTCTATAAACACCAGACCTGTACTCCTCGTCGTACTTATGCTTTTCGTTTCGTAGTATGCCAAAAATTGTCAGCGGTCGTATATAAGTACACCTATTTTTAGCGATCCTAAAGCCAATATCTGATTCCCTAGGCTCCACAATAAATGCATTTCTAACACCACGCATTGCAGACTTTAACTCTAAAATGTTTGTTTTTAAAAACAAGTTAAGAAGTGTACATATTAAAAAACTGAAGTGGATTTTTAAAAAACAGCTTAAACCGAAACAAGAATATGCGCTCCCACTAAAGGATGTTGCCATGATCCTAGATGACGTACAAGTTCCGGAGTACGCTAATGAGTTGCTCCAAAAAGGCCCAACCTGTGCCTTATTCGACAACCTTAGTGTATTAGATGATATACCAGTCATAGAAAGATTTCTGGAACCAGTAGACACTCTAGAAGCGGAAAGAATGCGCTGGGAGTTCGTGAAAGAGCATAATAAGGAACAAAGTAGGAATATAAAAAATGTAAGAGATTTGCCATGTAGAAGTGACAGCATAGTTAAAAAGACACTTAAGTGGATCAATGACTGCCACATAACAATCACTAGAGAAGATAAATTGAAAAAGCTCACTATATTAAAGACTGAAACATACGAGGCATTCCTCCAACAATACATATGTGATTCCGGGGCGGTAGGGCTACAAAAGAACCCTACGGAGAGTCTGAACAATAAGTTTAATAAGCTCCTCAAAAAGAAAAGACTACCTCATTTTATCAGTAAGAAAAAAGTGGTCAACCCAGCCTGCCCCAGATTATTTGCTTATATAAAGACCCATAAAGACCCTATTGCGGCTAGGCCCATAGTCGAGAAGTTACATTCACCAACTTACAACATAGGAAAACAGCTGGCTAGCTGGTGTTTGACTAAGCTAGAAGGATATGATTACCAAGTAAAATCGGCACAAGATTTTCTGGAACACCTAAAGGATTTTACACCAACAGGAAATGAGACAATGTCAGTGTTCGATTTTAAGTCCCTTTATCCCTCCCTTAATATAAACGCCACATATCTACTATTCTATTGCTTCGTACTTGAGCATACACAAGAAGCAGAATCGGACCCCGAGATTCTAAGAGAGATCGCTCACTTAGTTTGCCATAACTCCTTCTTCACATTTAAGGGCATATACTATCATCAAGTTAAAGGAGTCCCTATAGGAAACCCGATGGCAGGGATCCTAGCCGAAATAGTGGTTAGGGAAGTGGAAAGACAAGTACACAATCTAATAAGATCTAATGCAGTCTTGTACTACAGATATGTAGACGATATATTTGTAATATGGAGTAATGGAAGTAAAGCAATAGACCTGATGAATGCTTTCTATAAGGAGCAATATGGTCTCAATCTTAAATTAACCCTGGAAGACAAGGAGGAAGTTAATTATCTAGATGTAAAAATTTTTCTGGGAACAGAAGGGTAGAAACTACTGTGTACGTTAAACCAACCACAACACCAGTGCTAATCCCGAGATGGTCCTTTGATCCATGGAGCTACAAGAAGGCAACATTCGTAGCATACTTTAGAAGATGCCTAACTCATTGCTCTAATGAAATGTACAGAAAACAAGAACTAGAAAGGAACAAGAACTAGGGCAGGAAACATGGCTATAACAAAAGCTTCATGATGAAAGTATATAAGGAACAGAAAATATAATGATTAAATAAAAAGTCGCATCATCTATAAATTAACAATTAAACTAGAATTTTTAATTAATTTATCTGAAAGAAAAATCTGCTCTTTAGTATGATCAAAAATCTTTTTTCATCATAGACATTGGACTCATGGATAAAACCATTCCTGATCGAGCTTTCTAGCTACAGGCTCTCAATAGTGTTAACTAGGTACAGGTCACCTTAACATAAGTTTTTATATACCAAACTTCATGGGAAATATCCAAATAGAATCTAAATTAAAAAATTAATCCCTCTGAGATGGCATTAACATATTATAAATTCTTTCCAATTATTAAAATTTCTATTAAAAGTAAAAAGGGGTTAATTTGGCAGTTTAGGTTCTATTCGGATATTTTCCTTGAAGTTTGTTTTATAAAAACTCATATAATTTATTTATTTTTCTCCATTTATTAACTGTTCTGATCTATTTTATCATCAAAATTTTGAACTTTATTCAAAATCACCAATGAAGTTGAGTATCAAGAAGATTATCAGTCTGAAATTTTTGTTAATATATGCTTCTTTCTAGATTTTTCTTAATTTTCTGTTTGAAGTTAGTTCATAAATATATTTAAATAAGCAAGCATATCAGAGATGAAATAATAGATAAAAAATTATGGTAAGAAAATATAAGTTTTGTTTTGCATAAAATGAGAAAGTTTTCTTTTATCTGAAAAATCAACCTTTGAGAATTTTTAAAAATCATTCAAATAAATATCAAAATAAAGCAACTATCCTGTACAGCAGTGTTTCCCAAACTTTTGACATATGTGTACTGTTTGTCTTATGATCTTAATGACATGGTGTTCTGCAAATTTTCTTTACAATCAAAAGTGTTCCGTCACTTCAGAAAGGTTAAGAACCACTGCTCTAAAAAGACAAAACTTGCAGGTGGTGCTATAACTTAATAAGGGCTGCCATTTAATGATCCCGTATACAAATATGTCTAATCTAAATGTAATAAGAATAAATATAATAATCTGTTAATGAAAATTTGTTGTTAAATTTAAATTATTATTTAAAATATTTAGATGTGCTGCCAAATTTTAAAATATTAAAATGTGTTCCTGGACAGAAAAAAGGTTGAGAACCACTGCTCTAGATTAACAAAGAAAATATTATAGACATTACAAACAACAGAGAAATATAGTCACCATCTCACTATGAAACTGGTCACTAGGAACAGGATTCAACTTGTTTGAGTATCAGAACACAAAAGAAATTGGTGTAAATGAGATTGCCAATATATGCTGGAGAGGAAAAAGGACTTCTTATCTCTTTATCGGATATGAGTCTATCCTACGTGTTTGATCTGATGAATTTGAGAAGATTGTCAGGAACTGATTGTCTGGTGGACATCTCTTTTATTGGAGGTTCAGTACTAGATTAAGTCAAGTAAAAGGACACTTATCCTAGAACCTTCTCCATAGAGGATTAGAGAATTGCTTGCATTAAACATAAGGATTGTTACAGAGCTTCTAATGGGTCATTTTAATCTTAGAAAACATATTCACTTAGTTCAGATTATTAATAGTTTGAACAGTAAATGCTGTCAAGGTCAAGATAAAACTCCACTTCATATATTATATGAATGTGTAGCCCTTTCAGAACATAGCATGATCATCATTATTTTGATAATGTTGTAGATATTTATATATATATATTTTATGTACTGTATGCTGTAAGAATTCTATAAAAACATTATAGCTAATTTCCATTTTGATTTGTCTTAGATCATTGTTCTTTATTCCTCTTCAACATGACTTATGACTTTGCATTCTTTTTCTTCTCTACTCTTATATATCTAGTCACCTCAGTTTCTTGTCTTGATGTTGAGAATATTGCTGTAATCAAAATTTTTCATTTAGCTATTTATTGCATGTAGTCTTCTTTTGTATGATAAAAATCTTTGTTGATATTCAATTTATAAATATTTGAAGTTGCTATTTGTTAATCTGACATTCTTGTATCACCTATATATATATATACAGATATCAGTTCTTTTGTAAATCATTAATTTTAAGTTTGTTAGAAATCTGTTTTATTACTAGCATTTTGTTCTCTTTCAATAATTTATTATTTAATACATTTCTGTTATTGATCATAGTTCCTAGACATTTAAAAATGCCAATTTTTTTCATACTTTTCATTGTCTGTCTTCATTATATTTACTTTCAATTTCATCTTTGCCTGATATTTTCATATATTCAGTTTTGTTTTCACTTATTTGTATTCCTATTCTGTTTGCTTTATTTTCATTATTTGTGTATTGAATTATATAAATTTCATTTCTAACCGCTAGAAATATACTGCCTATAAATGTCTGATTACACCATTTAAAAATAATCCCTTTTCAGTCATAGGATCTTATAGGTCTAAGTCCTCCCAAAAAGAACAGGACATCTTGGATTCAGCATGGGTTTCATCTTCCAAAACACAGCTCTTTTTGGTTACTTAAAGATCCATAAGAATCCTACAACTATAAGGCCAACAACTGATAAAAGACATTTACAATTTCCTTTTGAGTTTGTCAGCTTTTTTTCTGATAGCTTTTACCAATGCAATATTAAAAGACAATAAAGAAAGTAAATCTCTCTATTTCAGATGTACAGTAATCCTGAAGATTTTAGACATTTCACTTTCAATAGACTATTTTCTAATTCCGACATGCTAAGTCTGGTCAAATTAATAAATTTCTTTAGTGTTTCAGATTCAAACATTGTATTACAGAATTTCTCTCTTTTATACAAATTTTTTATATATTAAATATACAAGCAGTCTCTGACTAATATAAATTTAACTTTACATTAATTCTGATATTAAAAATAAGTCATTATTATAATTTAGCTTACAACAGACCTATAATTTTATATGGCCATTTCACAGTGATAGAAGGCACTGTATAATATTATAACACTAAAACATTCATTAAATTCTTGCTTATAATGCATAAATGTGAATTACTTTCATCAAAAATTATGTCAAATTGACATCATAACAATCCATTGTAAAGGAACACAGCATAGTTATGACATCAATTTTATGTAATTTTTTACAAAAACAATATATATTTGTGTATACCGTATGCATGCCATATGTTATACACGAGAACTTAAATTGATCATAATATCTGTTATTAATGTGGGACGCCAGGGGCGTGATATAATATTTTACAGGTCTTAGCCTTGTGTGGACAACGTCAGGATGTGACACCAGTCGGGATCGTTGGAAACGAAGCCGACAAAACAGGCGGGATTGCCTAGCAGATGAGGATGTGGGCTAAAGTTGTAAGGATGGAGAGGTGCTCAAGGAAACAACAATAAACAACTCGAACGGTTAACACCTTGGATCTTTATTCTAGAGAGAGAGAATTACAATATATCCCATAAAGGGAGGATAAATACCTTGTATAACAGTGGGATCTTGGTAGATCTTGCTTTAACACTATATTATAACACGATACTATATCTAGAGTTCAAAGTTCTTTGAAATCTTCGTCCAATCGAGGACCTATTTATACTTGTCGTCCGGTCGGTGGCTTCCGGGGGGTTTTCTTTGGACGGAGCACTGTCTTCTCAGCTAATTGCTGCCTCAAGGTGGAAACACTTTCTTGCAGGTGGGATCCGACTCCCCGTTGGTGCAGCGTAACTGGAGGATGGGATGGTGGTTGTAAAACCTCGGCGGTGGTGAGAGCAATTACGTAATGGAAACACTTTCTTGCAGGTGGGATCCGACTCCCCGTTGGTGCAGCATAACTGGAGGATGGGATGGTGGTTGTAAAACCTCGGCGGTGGTGAGAGCTATTACGTACGTCCTACAGTTTTCGACATCATATTTGTGTCAGCTAGGCTTTTCAACTTTAATGAACATTAAAATTAAAACACATGAAAAACTTAAAAATATTGATGAATAAATAAGGGTAGCTTTATCACATATTAGACTTGACATTGCTCAAATCTGCAAAAGACAATTAGCTTAACATCACATTAAACCTGACTTAAAAATGTTCCCTTTTTCTAAAAGTGTTACTTATAATTCTCTGTTTTTTTTTTAATTATTGTTTTTTTTTTTTTTTTTATTACTGTAATTTTATCACATGTTAGACTTAACATTGCTCAAATCTGCAAAAGACAATTAGTTCAGGCATTGCATAAAATTTGATTTTAAAATGTTCCATTTTTCTAAAAGAGATACTTACAATTCTTAAGAATATATGTTTTTTTAATTAATGTTTTTTATTGTTATGTAATGTGTAATGTGTAATTTTTAGTAAAATACATGTTCATGCATATTTTTGTTATTTGCTTTATGGTCTTAAAATGATGTAGTGTTCTGCAAATTTTCTTTACAATCAAAAGTATTCAATGACTTTGAAAAGGTTAAGAACCACTGCTCTATAGAGTACTTGTGTGTCTCAAAGATGTAACAATAAAAATAGTCAATGACTGCTTGGTAAAGTAGGTACTTATCACCTTAAAGAACTGAATTCAATTCAAAGTCTTACATGTCCAGTTTTTTTGGGAGGGGTTCAGACAGCCCATTGAACTCCATCCTTTCTTTAATCTTCTAGGTTAAAGGATGGGATTCAATGGGCTATCATGGATGTTCAACAGGATGTTATGTTCTAATCCTGTCATGGATTCTAAAAGTGGCCATTGCCAAGTACAGTATATCTCATGTCTAATATGGCAGTTTAACTAAAACCTATCTTAATATCAACTGCTACTGCTTTGATCAGTAGATTTTTTCTTATAAGTTAAAGAATTGCTATATAAATATAGATCTGAAATGTTGGGGACTGTGTGTAGTTTTATCTAAATTTCAGTAATATTTTTCCTGAATACTTACTAATTAAACAATTCCTATCTTACATACAAAATGACTTATAAATAGGATATGGTTTGAACCAAACCCTATTCATAAGTCAGTGTGGTTGAAAATCAAAAATAAATTTTTTATAAATTTTCCCGTTATTATTTATTATATTGATTAAACTTGATATAAAATGGACCATTGGATATAAAACTTACTAACTGCATCATGGAGTTGGAGTTAATTAGTTGTTAGAATATAAAAGTCATTTTAAGTTGTATATTGATATAATATATATAGGATGAGTAGTAACAAAAGATCACAACTTTTGGAAACTATAGCAGAGATCTGAATAAAAAAGCCATATAAAGATAAAGGTCTGATTCTGAATAGTTTTTGAGCTATAACTGAATGGCTTCCTTCTTTTATTATAAAAGAAGACTATGGTAAGACAGACCAATATTTGATAGTGTTTGGCCATTTAGATTTCAGGACTTAAATCCTTTAGATTACTGTTTATGGGGATAAATGAAACTGCTAGTCTATGAGAGAAAGATGGTAACATGATAAACACTGACTGCATTTTGATGCTGCAGCATTCATCAAAAACAAACATAACAAATTAAAATGAGCTACTCATGTGACTAATAGATGAACTGTATTGTGTATTGAGGCAAAAGATGGTATTTTTGAACAATTATTATAAACATCACTATCAAATATAAGTCTGCATCATTATTAGACTTCTTTTATAATATATCAGTTATAGCTCCAAAACCATTTCAAATTGGACCTATGTTTATATGGTGTTTTTTACTCAGACAGACCTCTGCTATAAGTTCCTTAAAATTGTGACCTTTTGACACCATTCTTCTTGTATAATTCATGATATTTTAGCATATTTCAATAAAAAAAGAAAAAAACAGGTTTCATTTTTAGGCTTAGAAATTCATTATAATCCATTTCCATTTAAATTTAACAGTAATTTAGTTCCTGATTTATGAGCAATTTTCAGGAATGCTCTATTTTCATAAACTGGGATAAGAGTGTACATTTAAAAATTAATATAGATATAAACATTTATTTTAATCATAATTGAAATATCTTATAATTAATTATCAAATATCCTCTCTTCATTTTAAAGAATTGCTATATAAAATACTGTTGATAAATTAGATTTACTCTTTTAAGTTTCACTTTTTCTGCTTTCTCTTCTTTTTCACATTTTTTAGAATTCCTCTGAAGTTCTTTGGCTGCAAATTTGAGATTAAAAAGATGTTCTAAAAAATATAATTAAGGTAAATATTTTAATCTGATTTTAAATGCATCTAAAATTAATACTTTTACATGATTTTAAACGAATACATTAGAATAAATAACTTCTTACTTTAGATATTAAATAAAAGCAAACAAAAGCCAAATAAGTAAGATAAATTGCTTATTCAAAAACGTTTTCAGCTATCCACGTAGCCTGCCTCAGTTGTAATACAGACCAGAGAAGCTTCTCTCCCCCTTTCTCATCGGGCCAAATCAAGGAACCAATCAGTGACTGGTTCCTAACATCAACAAACAGCAAGTGAAAAGTTATCCTTCCAAACACATTAACAAGAAAACCTGACAAAACAATTCTAAAAATAACATTATAACAATAATAATTATCATTAAACCTCGAAATTTTAGGTATAGAGCAAAAAATAATAAAATACTAACTATACTGACAATCATAAAAACGGAGTTACATAATCATGGGTTACTCGAAAAACACCCACATTAAAGAAAACATATGGTTTACACCCGACCCACTCGTAAGATCTTTAACAAAAACAAACACTTAGATCACTACAACTATAAATCTGTCCTTACAGAATAATATTTCAAGTCATATACAGTAATCAACATTCTTTTATAACTATTGCGTAAATAATCAAATTAATCGGTAAATATTATAATAGAATAAAAGATCCGTATTAACTAAAATAATAATTATCATTAAACCTCGAAATTTTAGGTATAGAGCAAAAAATAATAAAATACTAACTATACTGACAATCATAAAAACGGAGTTACATAATCATGGGTTACTCGAAAAACACCCACATTAAAGAAAACATATGGTTTACACCCGACCCACTCGTAAGATCTTTAACAAAAACAAACACTTAGATCACTACAACTATAAATCTGTCCTTACAGAATAATATTTCAAGTCAAGTACAGTAATCAACATTCTTTTATAACTATTGTGCAAATAATCAAATTAATCGGTAAATATTATAATAGAATAAAAGATCCGTATTAACTAAAATTACGAAATAATAAAATCTAAATAATTACAGATCAATCATATATAAACAAGTCTCAAAGAGTAAATACAAAATAATACTAATACATTAAAATCTAATAATAATATTAAAATTAAAATCTATAAAAATTCTATTGCTAGAAAAATTTAAAAATTGAAACCGGCCAATTATTATCCACATGAATCTAAACCGTTGCCGGACATAATTTACATAAATTATAAAAGTATAATATTAACAATATTAAAATCAGCTGAAAGTTTAAATTACGAATCTAAAACTAGGTTGCCAGATTATAATTTGTACAAAAATATAATACATTATATTACAAATAATCAATATTAAACATAGATGCAGACTTTAATTTTCTTAAACTGAACAAAAATATAATACATTATATTACAAATAATATTAAACATAAGAGTTCCATTCCGCATGAGACCACACCTATTTAAACTACCCAGCAAGCCATGCCCGTTGTATTTAAACTACCCAGCAAGCCATGATCGTTGTAGTTTATTATGTGCTTGGTCCTTCCTAGGGAGTGAATAGTTAGAGTCTCTAATATTTTGCCTTCTCTGATCCCACTAGCAGTTTTTAATACTTTTATTTTGTCCCACAAAATAGTGAGGTCATGCTCCAAAGCCCTATGTGGTAAAGCCATGTCCACTTCCTCTTTACAGATCGCATTATAATGTTCTTTAATACGTTTTTTTGATAGGCCGACAGGTAAAACCAATATAGCACTCTTCTCTCCCAAGACTATGGTTAAAGCACGGGACCTCATACACCCTGGAACATTTGCTGACTTTATCCTTATCATTCTGTATGAGGTCAAAAACAGTGCTACTCCTTTTCAGTGCTATAGAACATCCTGTATGTTTTTCTAAAAGCTAAAAGTATCCTGTACTATGAAAAATATACATTGGTTTTCTTGGAAAGTAAGATAAGGAATACTGTTAAAAATAATTTATCTCAGAATCAGAGCAGATTTATCAAAAAAAGTGGCATTCTTAACAAATCAAATATTCTGCTTATGGCAAATTTTTGAAAAATCCTGGGAGAAAGCATTGGTAGTGTATGTTTATTTTATTGATATAGAAAAAATTATGACAATATTAAAAGAAGAAATTTATTTAAATTATTTTATTGATAGTTACTTAGAGCATAGAAAGTTCATATTAAAATAGCCAAGCAAAAGTTAGAACTGATGATGGACTCAGTAAATGGTTTAAGAATAAAAATAATATAGCAATATAATTAATCACTATTTCTGTTTAAAAAGTACATGGAATTTATAATGAAGGATTCTTCTTTATCTAGGGAAATTATTATTGGCAGAACATCAATAAATAGTTTATTATATACAGACAATATTGATCCTTGTATCAAATTCAAGAGATCATCTACAAAACAGTTCACAAATTTAAGTAAAACTGTAACATATGATATACAGGTAAACAATAGAAAATTAAGGTAATGGCTATTAGTAAGAAAAGAAAATTCTTGCAATTGAAACAAATGACAAAATATTAGAACAGATTTCTTCTTTTTACTTATTTAGATTGTATTTTTAATAAAAACAATGGTAACATTGATCATGATATTAATCATCAAAAGTCAAAAATATAGTACTGCTCCTCTGCTAAACAATATAAAATTTAATAAAGAAGTATAAAAACAAACTATAGGGTAATGGTAAGGTCTACCATGTTGTATGATAGTCAAAGGTGGATTGATTTAGCTGTAAACTGATAATTGCTATTATGAGGATCTTAAGATTAATATTCATGATAAATAATATAGGTAACAACAAAATAGCATTTGTAATAATATTAGAAAACATGTTAACAGCATTGCTAAATTAGGTAAGCAGCAGATTAAAGTGGTTAGATCATATAGAAACTTGAATGAGAACAGATTATTCAAAGTATATAAAACTGCTATTATTGGCAAAATACACAGATATACCAAGTTTCTAATTATTTCAAAGCATTTTTAAGCAGACCAAGATAGCTTTTTAAACAAATTTTAATATGAGAAATGTTTTTGGCATTTACAAGCCATCTTCAACTTTTACAGTAAATTTAAATAACAGAACAAATAACTTTTAAAACATAATATTACAAGACACTATTATTCTAGAACAGAGAACAAATTTAAACATTCAAAAACTCAAGATTAAAATCTTTCTTATTTTTTAAAATAAAGCTTTCAGAAAATCATGCAAATAAATAAAAAATAAAAATAAATATAAAATCGTACTTAAGTTTAAAAATATAAAGTATGATTAAATTTGTGCTAAAAATTATCTATTTTTGTTATACTGCAGAACTTCCCCTAAAGTAAACTTCCATTCATCTGAAACACTATTTGTTTGTCTATTATTTATTACTATTCCTTGTCTACTTCCTTTATAGATCTGTACTTCTGCTATACTCAGCTCCTTTACATCATTCAGCTGTTTTAACACTACTGTCCTCCCATTCTATCTTCACATTGCACTCATAAGCCCTTTTTGCTAGAGTCATTGTTAGATTACCTTTCTTTATATCTCTTTTATGTTCGCTAATTCTCTCTCTTAAATTTCTAGCTGTTGCCCCTATGTAAATCTCTTTTTGGCCACTTTTTAGGTTTTCTAGCGGTATCTGGTATACCCCCTTGCACTCTTCTTGGCTATAGTTGTCTTTCATGTTTCTAAGAAGACTAGACTGTCTGTGGTCTCTTATAGGCAGTCTTTTATTCCCTTTGTTTATAATCTTATTTATCATCTTAAAATTCCTTAGCATATCTGATATTACCACAAGCTAATGTTCTGTTGACTATTGGGGTCTTCTGCACTAGGGTGTTCTTGCTCTTGATCAGTGTTCTGCATACTTCTTTGTCTTTTGTACACTCATTATACATTCTATTTATTATTTTCCTGCTATAACCATGTTTTTGTGCTATTTCTTTTATATGTCTTAACTCCTCCTTTAGTAGCCTATCATTACTGGAATAAGTTAACGTCCTGCTTACGTACAATCTTAGGGCAGCTTTCTTATGATATTCAAAGATTGGAAACTATTCATATATTATTAGCTCCTTGGTAGACTTCCTATAAAAACTTAAATCGGTACAGCTGGAAGGTAATGAAATCTTCGCAAAGTATGATTTTGAGAAGCTATACCCTTAACTTAATATTACACTGATATGTTTATACCTATACTGGATCTTACTGAGTAATCTTTCAGAAAATGCAATGAATCCTAGCCTTTGCAAAGAGTTAGCCAATTTAGTATGCTATAACTCATTTTTTAGGTTTAAAGAAAAATTCTACAGACAGACCAAAAGTTCCTATTGGAAGTCCCCTTGCAAGTGTCCTCACAGAATTAGTACTTAGATCTTTAGAGGAAACATGCCTACACAATATCATAGGAGAAGCCCACCTCTATCTAAGATATATAGATGATATTTTTGTTATTTGGAGGAATATAGTAACACAGAGGTTTTAGAAACCCTCTTTACAGTTCTGAGCTATGGCCTGACCTTACCGCTAGAACAAAAAAGAGAGAGAACTATATACCTTCTTGGATGTCAACTTAGAAGTCAAAAATCTTTCCATAGAAACAACAGTTTATCGAAAGCCGATAAGCATTCCCGTGATAATACCAGAATGGTCAAACAATAAATGGTATCATAAGAAAGCTGCCCTAAAATTGTATGTAAGCAGGGCATTAACTCATTGCAGTAATGATAGGCCACTAAAGGAGAAGTTAAGACATATAAAAGAAATAACACAAAAACATGGTTATAGCAGGAAAATAATAGATAGAATGTATAATGAGATGTACAAAAGACAAAGAAGTATGCAGAACACCGATCAAGAGCAAGAATGCCCTAGCGCAGAAGATCGCAATAATCAACAGAACATTAGCTTTGAGGTAATATCAGATATGTTAAGGAATTTTAAGATGATAAATAAGATTATAAACAAAGGGAATAAAAGACCTGCCTATAAGAGACCACAGACGGTCTTTAGTCTCCTTAGGAAACTAAAAACAACTATAAAAAGACAACTATAGCCAATAAGAGCGCACAGAGGTGTACCAGATACCACTAGAAAACCTAGAAAGTGGTCAAAAAGAGATTTACATAGGGACAAAGGCTAGAAATTTAAGATATAGAATTAGCGAACATAAAAGAGATAAAAGAAAGATAATCTAACAATGGCTCTAGCGAAAAAGGGTTATGAATGCAATGTGAAAATAGAATGGGAGGACAGTAGTGTTAAAACAGCTGAATGATGTAAAGGAGCTGAGTATAGCTGAAGAAGTACAGATCTACAAAGGAAGTAGACAAGGAATAGTAATAAATGATAGACAAACAAATAGTGTTTCAGATGAATGGAAGTTTGCTTTAGGGGAAGTTCTGCAGTATAACAAAGATAGATAATTTTTAGCATGAATTTAATTGTACTTTATATTTTAGAACTAAAGTAAGATTTTATATTTATACAGTGGATTCCACTTAATTGTGAAATGTCGGGCCAAGCCATTTTGTCAAATTAAGCAAAGTAATAATAAATTCTAAAATATGTAATTCGTAGGTAAATAAATAATACGTAAAAAAATAATAATTAGGCATAATTCGTAGGTAAATAAATAATAGGTAAAAAATAATAATTAGGTACCTATTTTAATGTATACAAATAATAGGTAAAAAATAATAATTAGGTACCTATTTTAATGATTTATAAAATGGATCCTAATTATTAGTTTTTTACCAATCTTTATCTTCAATACTGGGTCACTGATATTCATGCCTTGCCCGCTAACTATAGAAATCCATTGATCTAATATATTCACGCCTCGCCCGCTAACTATAGAAATCCATTGATCTAATGCAACTTCTGTCGCTAACTATAGAAATCCATTGATCTAATGCTTCTTCGACTTCTGAATCCTTTCATCACGCTTTCTTTTGAATGTTCCTGGAATTTCTTTCTTTAATGCCCTTTTCCATCACGCTTTCTTTTGGATGTTCCCGGAATTTCTTTCTATAATGCATCACGCTTTCTTTTCGATGTTCCTGGAATTTCTTTCTCTAATGCCCACTCCTTGATTTTTCTTATGGACAGTTCCTGGAATTTCTTTCTGTTATGCCCACTTCTTGCACAGTTGCTTTGATCTTCTGGAATTTCTTTCTGTAATGCCCACTCCTCACACAGTTGATTTTCTTGTTAGAATTTCTTTCTGTAATGCCCACTTCTCACGTAGTTGATTTTCTTGTGACTTCTGGATCCTTTCCATCACGCTTTCTTTTGGATGTTCCCGGAATAGATCCTTTCCATCACGTTTTCTTTTGGATGTTCCTGGAATTTCTTTCTCTTTTCCATCACGCTTTCTTTTGGATGTTCCCAGAATTTCTTTCTGTAATTCATCACACTTTCTTTTGAATGTTCCTGGAATTTTTTTCTGTAATGCCCATCCTCACGCAGTTGATTTTATTGTTGTAGGAGACGCGCTATGGTAGATTTTGCTTTCTTTTCGATGTTTCTGGAATTTCTTTCTGTAATGCCCACTCCTTGCTAATTATAGAAAATCATTGATCTAATGCTTCTTCGACTTCTGGATCCTTTCCATCACGGCTTTCTTATGGACAGTTCCTGGAATTTCTTTCTGTTATGCCCACTTCTTGCACAGTTGCTTTGATCTTCTGGAATTTCTTTCTGTAATGCCCACTCCTCACACAGTTGATTTTCTTGTTAGAATTTCTTTCTGTAATGCCCACTTCTCACGTAGTTGATTTTCTTGTGACTTCTGGATCCTTTCCATCACGCTTTCTTTTGGATGTTCCCGGAATTCTAGATCCTTTCCATCACGTTTTCTTTTGGATGTTCCTGGAATTTCTTTCTCTTTTCCATCACGCTTTCTTTTGGATGTTCCCAGAATTTCTTTCTGTAATTCATCACACTTTCTTTTGAATGTTCCTGGAATTTTTTTCTGTAATGCCCATCCTCACGCAGTTGATTTTATTGTTGTAGGAGACGCGCTATGGTAGATTTTTTACGCAGTTGATTTTCTTTTTGTAGGAGATGTGTCTAAGGTAGATTTTGGTTTATTTCAGCGACTTACGATGGCTTGTATTAAATGGCTGGCTTTTAATTTTATTCAGCCAAGGTCTACGACAGCTTGTATTAAATGGCTGGCTTTTAATTTTATTCAGCCAAGCAATTTTTTACTTGGAGTGGTAAAGGCTTTTAATTTTATTCAGCCAAGCAATTTTACTTGAGTGCAAAATCTTTTCTTGACATTTCTGAAAAGATTAGTGCATGTATGTGTTGCCATATTTTCGAAAAATCCCTATATTTCAAAAATTAAAAATTTACAAAGATTAGTGTATGTTTGTGTAGCCATACTTTTGAAAAATCCCAAAAATATATCAAAAATTGAAAATTTTTTTTCTGCTACTATCCCAATTAAGCGAAAAGTTGTCCCAAGTTTTGTATTAATTTATTAGTTTTGTTTTCGTTCTTTGAGATTTGTCCCAATTACGCGGCTGTCCCAATTAAGGTTCCGTTCTTTGAGATTTGTCCCAATTACGCGGCTGTCCCAATTAAGCGGAATCCACTGTATTTATTTTTATTTTATTTATTTGCATGATTTTCCAAAAGCTTTATTTTAAAAAATAAGAAAGACTTTAAACTGGAGTTTTTGAACGTTTAAATTTGTTCTCTGTTCTAGAATAATAGTGTTTTGTAATATTATGTTTAAACATTATTTGTTCTGTTATTTAAATTTACTGTAAGAGTTGAGGATGGCTTATAAATGCCGAAAACGTTTCTCATATTAAAAAGTTTTTTAAAAAGCTATCTTGGTCTGCTTAAAAGTGCTTTGAAATAATTAGAAACTTAGTTAGATAGCAAAGAAAGCAGTAATATTTAAGTTTTATACACAGATACAGACTTCAAAAGAGATGATCAGACGGCATAAAATGGATTTGAAAAGTAAAAATATTGATATAGATAAAGATGCCAGAAATGTTCAAGAAGAAATGATTAGGAGAAAGATTATAACAGTTAAATGATGATTGATGATGATTAAAATAACTGTTAATGTAAACAATAATGATATATAAAACTTTTAATATTGATAATATTTTCAAATATATCATCTATTATTATTAATTAAATAATTAATAATATTTGATATTTATTATTTATAAGTTATATTTGATTATATTAAATTATAAGTTTGTAAAAGTCATTCTAAATAGAATGACTTTTACAAACTTATAATCAAATAACATATATTTATGAATTTCATGTACAGCTGACACATAGCCTAACATTTAGAACATCTTTCTCCAGTTGATAATTTTTACTGAGTATGGATGTACGTTTTGATAACTTGAAATGATCCTTACTCAATGAAATTTCAATCAAACTATTCAAGCACATGATAGCTAGAATATAAAGATATGGAAATCATTCCTGGTATAATGATTTACACCCTAAACTTTATTTTTATTCTATTTCTTCCTATTTTGTATTAAAAGTATTTTATTTGTTTTAAGATAAATTACTTTACACTTCTGATGCCCATCATTTTAATCTTCAGTGAATACAAAGTTCTAAGAAACAATCTATTGTGGAAAATTATCTAAAATTTTACCTTCTCATCCTATTGAGAACATGACATGATTTCAATAGATCATGAATCATCTGTACATGATGTTATCTAATCTAAATACCATCTCAATAAGAAATCTCTTTAAAATGGAGTTTAAAAAATAGTCTCTCATTAATATTGTCAAAGAAAATATGAAAAACTATAAAAATTATATATTTACTTTTTTGATTTAAAAAATTATTCTATTCAGAGCAGTTAAAAAGGGCAAGCATCTTACTGAAAATGTTATCATTAAATTTAATAATAAAATTTAACTTAAGTTCTGATTGTGTTTGAGTTTTTCATTAGAAGAATTATCAGTTGATCTGCAAGTAAAATATCAATATTTTATATTAATTAAATATTATATATGTAAATAAGCCAGTAATATAAAGCTATTTAAATAGAAAATTAACATGCATGTATAACAAGTGAGTCAAATTACTTGTTAGATGTTTATTGGCAAAATTCAATACAGAATTATATTATGAAAATTAGATAATTTATTTATTCCTAATAATCAGGGCCGATTATCCACTAGGCACAAAAGATGTGCCTAGGGGTCTCCAATAATAGGGGGTTTCAAAAGCAGGTTAAAATTATTGAGCAATTTTATTATTTATTTAAAAAATATTTTGTGCTTACGGGCCTCAAAGAGTTTTAATCTGATTCTGCTTCTAATAAAAATATTTTTTACTAAACATTATTATCTGAATCATCATCGATTCTGTGATGGAAAACACATGAATCTGATCTTATTAAACCATTTATGACGTACTGAAAACAGCAATACTATTTTCTGAATTAATTATCTTTTTATTGATAATAGAGATTTAAAATTGAAAGATCTTTTGGGAAAATGAAAACAAAAGCTCTTAATAAATCACAGAAACTAACTACAGTATCCTGAAATTTATAAAAACTATTGTTAACTAATCATTATCACTCAAAAGATATATTTAAATCAATGATAAAAAAATTTAAAAATATTCTAATCTATAATTATATTTTTAAAATTCTCTTAGAATATAAATGTATTATAGTTTAGAAACAATAAGCAATTAATTAATAGTAAACAAACAAAGATTTATAAAGGATACTTTCCATTGAAGACGTCATTTTATATTCTAATCAAAAAGAACTTTTATTATGATTAACTTTATTATTTAAATAGTAATCAATGACAATAACAAAATGATTTCCTTCGACTATAGTATAGAATCTCATACAACACAACACACACACCGAACATGAATCATGACGTTACGAACATCTACTATTAGTGACATCTGGTGAAGAAAATTATCGAAACAAGAATTACAGTACTCGACTGTACAAAACGATAAATTGAGATCCGCCACGAACTATAGAGGGCGCTACGTACAGGCACAATGGCCGTGGAAACGGTGAACAACACAATACAGAAAGCTTGTCAGC
>AYEL01066165.1:0-14101 GCA_000484575.1 Olivierus martensii
CTGTATTCAAACTTATAAATTTACAATCAAATTATTATCATTATTTACAATACCGAAAAACTGAGACACATCTAATTTGCGACGTGTCCACAGGGGTAATGAGATCCTATATAATAGAAAAACATGGATGACTGCTCTTCAACACGTTACACAATATATCATACCCACGAATCAGAGCCACTACAAAGTTAATCCGTTCACACTTTATCTGGCCTTCATCAATAAAGACTGCAACAAATGGGCAAAACAATGTGTTCATGTCAAAAATCAAAAATAAACAGACACATCGAAACCCCAATCAGTACATTTTCCGACCAAGCGCAGAGTTCACACATGTCCATCTCGACATCATCGGACCCTTACCACCATCCGGCGGAAATATATATTGCCTGATAATGATCGACAGATTTACATGTTGGCCAGAGGCTACCCAATGCACTGCAGAAACAATTGCAAAGGCATTTTACGAGAATTGGGTGATTCGTTTTGGCGTGCCAACCCACATCATTACAGACCAAGGTCGACAGTTCGAAAGTTTCCTATTTCAATCCTTGGCACGGCTTCTGAGGGCCAAGCTCATTCATTCATCCCATACCACCCACAAGTCAACGGACTAATTGAAGAACTACATCGGCCACTGAAAGCAGCACTTAAGGCCTATAGCACCGACCACTGGTCCATTGCACTACCAACAATACTATTGGGTTTCCGCATTGTTTTCACAGAGGACCTCCAGGCAACAATGGCGGAAGTAGTGTACGGAACCAGGGGAAATGTTCACTCCAAAACCTACGGACACATCACCCAAGCAACTGATTGAGCAACTAAAGGAACATTTTACACACATTCGACCAAAGCCAACCTCCAGACATGGAGAGAAGGCGATGTTCATACAGCCTGAGCTCAACAAGTGCAGCCATGTCTTCGTCAGACACGACGGGGTCCGAAGACCTCTACAGGCACCATACAACGGACCATTCGACGTACTACAACGTGGCGACAAAACATTCGACCTCAACATACACGGAAAAAAGTACAATCTCCTTAGATAGATTGAAGCCAGCATTTTTCTTAATAGATCCGGAGGACTACACCTCTAGGAAAAGTGTTGAACGCACCGACCATTGACAATGCCGATGCTAAACAAAGAACTGGACAAACTCGGTCAGGGAGAGTAGTCCGATTTCCTAAGCGCTACCAAAATTGTATCTGCGGGGGGAGTGTGCAGCGACAGGCCGGAATACAGCGTAGAAGTTTCCAGAACCAGAAGTCGACGTGAGCGTCAGACCGAGGCCAACCCAAGCGACCACGAGATGGACCATCAGTGTTCACTTTCGGTGGCAGAACGCTACGTTTCTGGATGTACCTGGTCGCATTCTCTACTTTGACGTTAGGCCTAACTCACACCACTATACGAACAGAATGTAATGTCTGTAAATATATGTATATATTTGTGTAAATAAATTAATGTAATATATAAGACGGAATTGTTAGCGCACATCTCTGATCAGCAGATGGCGCTATGTCACGACAAGTCACGTGAGCAGGATATTCAAAAGTTCTATCTTCTGTCTCCTGCTCTCGTCTTGTACGGACGTATTATTCAATTTATGCCATATTTTGTCGGTTAAGCCTACTTTGTATTGTACTATGGCTGTCCTCTGGCAACGTCTCGAGTCACGTGAGCGGGATATTCAAGAGTTCTATCTTCTGTCTCCTGCTCTCGTCTTGTACGGACGTGTTATTCAATTTATACCATATTTTGTCGGTTAAGCCTACTTTGTATTGTACTATGGCTGTCCTCTGGCAACGTCGCCAGAGAGTGACTTGAATCTGGGAACATTGCTACAAAGCAAAAAAAGACATTCTCACTTTTCGCCTCGGACTCAGAGCTAGAGGACGCACGTGTGGACTCGGACTTCAAAGGACTGATCCTCGAATTATTTGACAGTCAAATACATATATGTTAGCTATTCCCATATCGACAACATGTATAATAACCTGTAAATGTATATCTGTGTTAACATAATAAATATTGTTATAGACTGAAACGGATTGTTTCTCGTGGACACTAACACCCACAGATATACATTTACAGGTTAACATAATAAATATTGTTATAGACTGAAACGGATTGTTTCTCGTGGACACTAACACCACATTGGTGAGCCGGACGTGACCTGAAGAAATCAACATAGCTAAGAATTGATCAACTGGATACATAATCAATTTATTTTATTTAACCCCCATCGACGCCATAACTTGACTATTCATCGTGATATCCACAATGATGGATGACGATAAATCGATTCCCGATGTAATATCCGCTCAACTGGCCAAGGTGGCGGTTAAGATACCACCATTTTGGAGAAAAAACGTTAAAGTGTGGATTCTGAAAGTTGAATCACAATTCATTACTGCAAACATCTCCAGCGAACTGACCAAATATCACTATGTTCTCGCTTCAATAGACACCGAAATCGCCGAACTAATTAGTGACCACATAAGTAAAACACCATCGCAAAAAACAGCATATACCGATTTAAAAAAAAACGATTAACCTAGGAATTCGAGGAATGGGAAGTACGGAAGGCGAAGAAACTGCTTTCCGAATTAGAACTTGCTGATAAAAGGCCTTCGGTCCTCTTAAGGGAAATGCGATCCCTTGCGGGTTCGCAAGTACACGAAGACTTCCTTTGCACCATGTTCTTACAGCGTTTACCAACCAATGCTAGGTCTATCCTGGCTACCTGCGAAGACAATCTGAACAAAGTAGCCAACATGGCAGATAAGATCTTAGAAATTACCACCCAGAACTATCAGTTCGCCTGCACCACGGACATTCATCCACCGACCGCTTCCTCTGAACAAGACAGGCTAAGTAGGCTAGAGAAACAACTAGCCAAATTAACCACGTCCATCAATGAACTGAAATATCGCCTTCATTCAAAATCAAGACGCAGTCGATCTCCGCACTTCCACAAATCCGACATATGCTGGTATCATTATAAATTCAAGGAGGAAGCCAGGAAATGTACAGTCCCGTGCAAAAAGTTTGTCAGGTTCTGTGTAGGGAAGAAAGTGGCTGACTCACTATCAAGTACTACGTCAGGCACTAACATCCGGAAGACGCCGCGGAACGAAAATGAACTCGACCGTTGTAGCTGTTAATAGGGGAGATAGGTTTAGAGTGAATGGGAAGAAACGTCACCATTTCATTGACACGACTAATCGGAGATTTTCTATTTTTTCTGCTGCTGTATTTAATAGTCAAATAACTTACTTTGCAAAAATTACTTGTAATCAACAATGAAATATAAATATACAGTTTATTCATTAAGATGACATTTGTATTAAGTGAAATTGGAATAATTTCATACGCCCACTGGATATGATTAATATGTCAGTAAAGATTGCTTTTTATATTAAATAAATCAATTATCAATAAACCAATAATTGAAAATTATGTGGATTATTGATAATTGATTGATTTTTATTTCTATATGTTTCTTCCAATTCGCTTCGATAATCGTAATTCGTGAACCATATACCACATCTGTTCGAAGAAGCAGACGATAATTTATATCGAGCATGCGCAAACGTAAGCTGGATAGAAATTATCGTCTGCTTCTTCGACTTGTTTAAAAAAAATGATACCAATTTCCGTAATTCAATTCGCTTCGATAATCTTAATTCGTGAACCATATACCACATCTGTTCGAAGAAGCAGACGATAATTTATATCGACCATGCGCAAACGTATGCTTCATAGAAATTATCGTCTGCTTCTTCGACTTGTTTAAAAGAAATGATACCAATTTCCGTAAGGCACTTTTACCTGTTGAACTTTTAAGTTTAAGGTAAGATTGAGCAACTTATTATAGAGCCATATAACTTATTATATGGTATTCATACCATAAGTTTACAGCAACTTGTACCCACCGTGCCAATTTCAGATCAGAGAACAAAAACAGGAGCCATCAGCTCAGCTCAGTCTTAGGTCTCAGACATATGTCCTTAATTGGACAACGCTCTGCTCCGAAACAACTTATTATAGATCCATATAACTTATTATATAGTATATTCGTACCATAAGTTTACAGCAACTGCTTTATTATCGCTTAATATTTGTGGTCACTTGTGTTTTTCGGTATCTAGTTATGTTTTTATTATATTGTGTGAAGTATAATTAAATAATAAATACGGATTTCCTTTCAAAATAATCGTAATACTTTTCCAAGTTTCAAATTTTCAGTTCGCCCACACTACCTTACCTCCCCTATAGCTATGAAAACTGTGGAATGATGCCTATCCAACTTACAGCAGCATCGCTCTGCTCTTGACGTGATTAGTGCAGGTACTTTTGCCTATTGTTGGATAGCCGAACCTTTTCCTGTAACCTGACAAACCTTTTGCACGGGATTGTACCCACCGTGCCAATTTCAGAACAGAGAACAAAAACAGGAGCCATCAGCTCAGCTCAGTCTTAGGTCTCAGACATATGTCCTTAATTGGACAACGCTCTGCTCCGCCATGAGGCACTACAGAGGTCTGTAACACAGTTTAATCATAGCTGCCACTGGGTCGCGGGTCGGCATCGCCTTCCCTGCGTCCACGGTCCACTGACCCGATAGGCCCGAGGTTCCAGCTTGGCCGCTCGCAACGGATCAAGTGCCGCTGTGAATCCGAAGCTTACGGCTTCGCCTTCTCCCCAGGATTCTCGGTCTCAGACGTTTTTGCTGAGTTAGTGATGTCACCACCACTTTCCATCTCGTCAACAGAGGGATCGAGACGACTAGAGACGGCTTCAGAGTGAGATCTGAAGGCTACACCATGAATCATAGTGACATCACATCATCCTGATATCTATATTGGTTAAATTAACATTGAAATTGGACATATAAAATTAATGGATTCTAAATGATATTAAATAAATGAAAAATAAATGACACCTTTAGAAAATAGACAATTTTAGTTCTTTCCGAAACTGCTTGTAAATTTTATTTATTTTTTTATGATTTTTGCATCATTTAAGAGAGAGAAAAAATTCTAAAAATATCCAAATAGATTCATACTGATATTACAACACTGCAATAATATTTTACTTGTCCTTCAAGAGCCATTACTTCAAACATTCAACAAATCGATAGTGCAAAAATATAATCAATATTTATTATTTACAAAACAGTTAGAGATTATTGCATTTTTGTTATTTTTATGTTACTTTAACTGAAGGTTTTTTTTAAATAAACCTAACTAATATGCAAAAAATTAAAATTGTGAAATTTCGCTTAATTTTCATTGAAATTTTTTGAAATTTTCAGAATTTATGTTTTTTATTGTGATTCTAATGATGTAACAAATTTTTTCGAATTTTATTTCTTTCATAATTTTTGTTCGTTATCTGAGATTGGAGAAAACACAATTTTTTTATATGAAACCATCCAACGAAATGTTTGATATTTATTGATAGCAGCAAGTCTTATGAATAAAATAAGGTATGAATAAAAAAAAATTGAATAATATTTTAAAAAATTATTGATAAAAAAAGAAGTAATGTGTGATTTTAATTATTTAATTAGTCAAAAAGTGACAAAAATTTATTAAAATATTATCATTTTTTTAAATAAAATATATTTATTGATATTGCTTTTTCTTCATTTCAATAATTTTTATTTAATCTTTTATAAATTTTCAAATTTATAAACAAAAACCTGACATATATGAAAATCGTCCACTTTAGTATATAAACAGCTATACATTTTCTATTCTACTCTAATTGGCCTTGAGATGCTTTGTTGACATACTACACCAATACCACATGCAGTGCAGTAAAGTAAGCTTGGCTGTAGTTTCCCACCTGCAATAAAACAATATAAGTACCATGTCCCGTTTTATTGCCTGGGATTGTTTACATTAGGATTTTCTCGTATTTTACTAAATTATCTACAAAGTAAAGCAATAAATAACCAAATAAGTAAAAATATTCTATATTTTACTAATCAAAATTTTTGTATTATTTGCAAAATTTTTTCAATTTTACAACTCATCATACTAAAATTCCATGTTTTACTTAAAATTTCAAAAATAAATTTATCTCATCCCAAAATCAAAATAAGATTACTAACATATAATAGGATAGAAAGCAGAATCAATAACATTTGATCAAAAATTGTCTGGATTCTACGAATACAATCCATTCACATTTACTATGTTTAGAATGAAATTTAAAAAGAAATTTCGGCCATCTGAAAATTTAGGACCCATCATCAGAGGCATGGATTTTCACCCAATAAACGAAAACAAAAAAACTGCTCCATGACAGCTGCAATGTGTAACTCAGGATTGTTTTTTTTTTAATTTTTTTTTATCGTTTTTTGTTTCACTTCCATGATGATCCTGCACATTAAAGGACTTTAATGGGTTAATTACATTATACAAAATTAGATGAAAATCTTACAAAACAAATGGAAGTGGGTTTAGTGCTCATCTCCATTAGGTAGCTAACTACAAATTAGCGATATTTATGTTAATCACCTCTCTATCCTGTTTGTTAAATATTAATGCAGAAGGCAAAACAGAAGAAAGTCAATTGAAAAATAAAGAATTATTAATTAAGAAAATAAGATCATACAATACAACAATTTCAATGATGAAAAATAATAGCATTTTTTTTTATCATTCAGATTAAAGCTCAATTTGAATGATTAAAAATAAAAATAATAATAATAATAATAATAATAATAATCCCTCCTGAATCCTGCTACTAAGCTGCATCAAAGTGGCGGAGGGGTGTATGTGGGCAAAATAGGTGATGCAAGTCAGAAATTTTATTTCTTGTAGGGTCACCTTTGGCTAGAAGGCTATTCCACTATGCTCAACTAAATGCTGGTAGGTATCCCCACCTCGTTGGTGTTTTTCTAGTATGCAATGTTACAAAGCAGAAAATGAAAGCACACCAGCTCAGACATTGCCCGGGTTAACAAGGTCCGCATCTGTGAATTAGGCAGAGGCTCACACTTGGAAAGTTTACTACAGTCTCCCTTGGCCACTGGGGGCGAAAGCAGCATCAACCCAAGTCAGGCTACTGCAATACAAATACCCACAATAGGGAACGAGTCACCATATCAGAGCCCAACCAGCCAAAGTGTTTCCCTGGAAACTCAACCAGCCGACTTGAACCCATCCACGTCTTCAAAGTCCCGACGGAAGGCTTCAGTGAGGGGACAGTAAAGTAGATAGTGCAGCGCGTCACCACGCCGCACGCCGCAGCTGCAGCTTCCATCACCAACTCCCATGATGGAGAGGTAATGGGGGAATCTGCCGTGGCCTGTTAACATCTGAGATAAACGGCGGTCTGTGCTAACGGGAGTACTGCCCACCACAGGCAGGAGGGAATGGGTGGTCTTACCCACTGTGCAACTACGCCAGCTCTCCTGCCAGTTTGTCATCGATCTGTGCAGCAAAGTACCTTTGATATAGCTGGCGGGAAGAGGAACGGTCACGGACACAACCGAACCTCTGGCCGATGACTTGGCCAAAGAGTCCGCTCTCTCGTTCCCGATGATGCCCGCGTGTCCACGGACCCACCGGAAGACGTAGCTCTACAACGAATTGCCTCGGCAGGAGCCATCAAACTAGAACGCCTGCGTCCTGTTGCGGCAAGTGGCGCAGGTAACACCAATTCTCGCCGCCTCTTCGTTACTGATGTACCGACCGGCACTCGTTTCTTGATCGATTCAAGGGCAGACATTTCTGTCATTCCATCGACTCCCAAAGACAAATATCGGAAGTCTAATCGATAATTATTTGCAGCTAACGGTTCAACAATACATACGGTGAACGTATAATGAACATTGATATTGGCCTGCGGCGAGCATTCTGTTGGCCTTTTGTCATAGCAGATGTACTGTACAAATGTCCTATTACTTTTTGGCGAATTTCGGCCTACTCCTAGATATCAAGAACAAATGTTTGCTTGACAGAATCACTAAAATTTCTGTAGCAAGACTGCTTACAACGTCAAGCCAACATACAGTTCTTACTATCGCACCTCACCATAAGTACTCTGATATCTTGTCCATGTTTCCCAACCTCCTAAAAGAAAATCCACAATTTAAACACACCAATATCTGAATTTCTACCACAGTATTGAAATAACGGGCCCTCCTGTCACGGCGAAACCAAGACGCCTCACTCCGGATAAGTTAGCGCAGGCAAAACTGGAATTCCAGCGTATGATCGAATTAGGAATCTGCAGACCGTCCAGCAGTTCTTGGTCAAGCCCCTTACATCTTGTCCCAAAAAAGATGGATTTTGGAGACGGTGTGGCGACTACCGTGCCTTCAATTCAGCAACCATTCCCGACCGCTACCCAATTTCACATCTACAAGAATTTAATAGCCAACTAAATGGAAAGACAGTGTCACCAAGATCGACCTTATCCGAGGCTTCACCACATTCCTGTGGCACCGCAAGATATTCAAAAAACTGCAGTAACTACTCCCTTTTAACTTTTTGAATTCGTTAAACTTCCATTTGGATTACGTAATGTAGCTGAAATTTTTCCAGAGGTACAGCTCCGGCCAAAAAGTTTGTCACATTGATGTAGGCGCTGGAAACCGGAAATCATGATCGGCTACAGTTTCCAATCCATATACCGTGCTGCCCAGCTGAAATTTTTCAGGAGGTACAGCTCCGGCCAAAAAGTTTGTCACATTGATCTAGGCGCTGGAAACCGGAAATCATGATCGGCTACAGTTTCCAATCCATATACCGTGGGTTACGCAAAGCATGGAAGGTAAATTTGCAAGACTGATCGCTCTAAAGTATTATCGCTGGAAGCATTATTTTTTATGATAAGGTAACAGATGGATTGAAACCAAACGTATTTATTAAGAAAGTAATATTTAAAAACAGTTTAAATACAAGTATATCATTACAGATGTTTTAGTTATTTTGTATAAAAAAGAATATGATAATTTAACTGTGTAATATTAATTGGAAAGAGATCATTTCTCGCGAAATTCAAATACACACACAATTATGTCCCTGCTGTTTGACAAACATTCATAATTTGTCCTTTCGAATAAGGGAGTCTCCCCAGTTTCAAACATTCATAATTTTTCCTTTCGAATAAGGGAGTCTCCATCGCGAAATTCAAACACACATACAATTATGTCCCTGCTACTTAAGTGTCAATTGACAAACATAACTTTTCCTACCGAATAAGGGAGTCTCCAATATTGGTGTCCAGTGTTCAATACGTTGGAGGTGTGATTTCAAAGAATAAAAAATCTCATTATTATTAATCAATACCTCATTTAAACATTTTATTATTCGAATTTTACCTGTATTGACCATTACAAAACCTGATAGTTGTCTTTAATTAATTACAACGGTTTGCTAGTGCCACTCGGAGCACTTGAATAGTTAACAGGTCGCCGGTTCGTATCTGTATTGGTTAAGAGGCCCGAAACCCTCTCTAGCTATTGCTAAGTGTCACTTCTATACGTCCTACAATTTCCAATTGATTCATAAAACAGATCCGCAGAAAATGTATGATGAAATTTACTGATGCTAAGCAGCCCGCAATGCTGGCTTCTGGCTGCTTAACGAACTCGTGCAAGAAACCCAATAAAGACAGGTTATTAAATTGTTGATGAAGTTCTTGAAGCAAACATGTAAAATAAACTTATATTGAGTGAGTATGGGGTATATATGGATGACCTCCATCCCTGCACAGTCCCTGACGAGGGAGGGGCGTAATAACATCTTTTAGTGTTTTCTGGGATACAACAGGAAGAAACTGAACGATGGCTTTTCATTCCACTTATAATGTTCAACGCGACGATTATGAATATATTCCTACGTATGTTCACAATGTTTCGTTGTATATAAACGGATTTCGAATTTGCTTTATTCGATTATCGTTACAGATAGCTGCATATAATATCCCCACCCAAATACAACTATCGAATTATATGTAAATCTCAAACGATTAGCTTGTAATGTGTGATTTTAACAATTTATAAATATTAACATAGAACACAACTATCAAATTATATATGTAAATCTCAAACAATTGGCTTGTAATGTGTAATTTTAACAATGTATAAATAATAACAGAAACAAATTGGCAATAAATGCTTTTTTAATATAAATTTATTCATCGATATACCATAGAGAAAAACTCTGGGTCTGCCTGTTGATTTAAGTGGCGACAAGCATGCCTCTTTCTGCTGGATATTTGCATATCCTAATAACTGATCTACTGATGTCCAGCAATTCAGCAACTTCATTCACTGAAACACCATTTTCTCTATGCTGGATTACCAACTCTCTAATTTCTTTCGTGATGGCACGAGGCATTGTCTCAGTATCGAGATGCAGAGATGAGGATGACGTTTGACCACGTCATTCTCATCCCTGCATCTCGATTAGTATTTCAGGAAAAGTTATCACTTCTACCTATTATCTCGATTAGTATTTCAGGAAAAATTATCACTTCTACCTATCGCACATAGTTTTATTAGTATTTCAGGAAAAATTATCACTTCCACCTATCACACACAGTTTTTCAGGATGAGGATGACGTTTGACTACGTCATTCTCATCCCTGCATCTCGATAATGAGGATGACGTTTGACTACGTCATTCTCATCCCTGCATCTCGATTAGTATTTCAGAGAAAATGATCACTTCCACCTATCGCACATAGTTTTTTATTATCTATTACGAAACCCATAATATTACTCCGCCATTCGTTTTCTATGAAAACTTTAATATTCATTTTAAACACGTTAGGTTCTCTGTCCGCTATCAGAACCCTACCCCTTGTTGCTAGCGAACTACATAATGGACTGCTATCAGAACCCTATCCCTCGTTGCTAGCGAACTACATAATGGACGACTCTCCGTAGCAAATTAGTGCCTACGTTGTCGAGGAAAATACTGCATGCTGAAGCCATACCCCTCGTTGCTAGCGAACTACATAATGGACGATCCCTCCGCCAGCTATTATGCCTACAAGAACTACATAATGGACGATCCCTCCTCCAGCACATTAGTGCCTACGTTACCGAGGAAACTAATGCATGCTGAAGCCGATATTGTTAAGGAAGCTGAACGTATCTGGTGAGGTGACAAACATTTGGGCCACGATGTACATTCCTACCATTCTACGAGAATTAGATTTTGTGTATTCCTACATAGATGATCTTATTGCCTCTTCATCTGAGGAAGAACATAGAAAACACCTTACGCTTCTCTTCGACCTTCTCAACAAACATTCCATTAACATTAATTTGTCTAAATGTATTTTCGGTGCTGCAGAAGTCTCATTCCTGGGATACCGAGTCAATAAAGATGGCATCTTTCCCTTGCCAGAGAGAGTTCAAGCCGTAATGCAGTTTCCACAGTCAGACACGATAAATTGAGGCGGTTCCTTGGTTTGATTAACTATTATAGAAGATCGTTACCCAATACCGTCACAACTCAACAAATTCTCTTTACCCTTTGATAAAACCCCAGAAAAAGGGACAAAAGTAAAATCCAGTGGACTGAATCTGCAGTGCGGATATTCCAGCAACTGAAAGAAGAGTTGGCCAACGCCATACTGCTTGCTGATCTACCACTAATTTTCTAATGGTCAACGCACAGACTTTGCTATCGGAGCATTCATTTCACCAGAAAAAAAAGAAGAATTTCGAACCCCTTGGATTCTATTCCAAGAAGCAGTCTTCGTCTCAACTGAACTACAGAACTTATGACAGGGAACTTTTGGCAGCCTATTCGACAGTTAAATATTTCTGCTTTATGCTGGAAGGTAGGATATCCGTACAGATTACAAATCCTTCACCTTTGCATTCAAACAATGCCTCGATAAAGCTACACGAGAACTTATGACAGGGAACTTTTGGCAGCCTATTCGGCAGTTAAATATTTCTGCTTTATGCTGGAAGGTAGGATGTCCGTACAGATTACAAATCCTTCACCTTTGCATTCAAACAATGCCTCGATAAAGCTACACCTCGTCAACTTCGGCATCTTGATTATATCAGACAATTTACAACCGACATCCGTTACCTCCCTGGTAAAGATACGTTCCAGCAGATACTTGTTCGAGGATTACCTCAATTTGCATTCCTTCCGCACTGGACTACGAAGAAATAGCCAAATCTCAGGCAACCAACGACGAGCTCTCACACCTTCAACATTCTTCATCATGTAACCTAAAGTTTCCGTACCAGTCGTTACCGACTGATACGGAACTGATCTGCGACATTTCAACTGGCAAACTCCGACCATATATCACCTCCAATTTTCGAAGAATCGCCTTTGATTCTGTTCATAATCTCTTCCATCCAGGCAGTAGACATGTTGAACCAACGTTATGTATGGCCATTTCTAACGGCCGTAGGTACGGAACTGATCTGCGACACGTCAACTGGCAAACCCCGACCATATATCACCTCCAATTTTCGAAGAATCACCTTTGATTCTGTTCATAATCTCTCCCATCCAGGCAGTAGACATGTTGAACCAACGTTATGTATGGCCATTTCTAACGGCCGTATTCACGACAGCAAGTCAACCTTGAGAGTCCACTAACCCGACATTTGATACAACCTCGGGTCTGGTCGAAGGTTACTTGCTGTTCGAATTCAGATAACTGACCCGATATTCGAAGTTGTAACCCTAGGGTCAAATCGGTTCTATACTGCTGCGAACGAGAGTTTATGACCTGTATTTTATGTCCAATATACTGAATGGATGAGGACAGTCACGTGCGCTATTAGTAAAACACGGCTTTCGAAGAAATCGTAAGAAAAATTTTTTCAACTTTTGAAAAAAGTTTTATTAGAGCTTGCCGAAAAACATGTAGAAATTATTGAAAATAAAAGAACAAATGCTGTTTTTAATAAAGAAAAACAAGAAGCATGGAAAAATATAGGTAAATATAACTTTAAATTGTAAACATTAAAATCCCCACGACTGAAAACTTTACAGTCGTAGATCGGTATTACTTTGATATTACTTTTAGCATTTGTTAGCTTTAACCGCTGATAAGTCACTTTTTTATTTATTATAGCTATAGAATTTAACGCAGTTCCGGGAGTAACGGCTAGAAACAGTAAGCAATTATGGGATTGCTATCAAAACTTAAACGAGCTACTAAAGAACGAGCACGTTCAAAAATAGAACTATATAAAACAGGAGGTGGACTTTCTCCCACTATAACCTCAACCAATTCGTTTGTGGATCGATTGGCATCAATGGGAGCATTTAGGGAACCCCTACAAAATAATGTTTAATAGTGATTCACAGTATTTGAAAGGTAAGAACATAATTTTATATGTACGAACAAAATTCACAATATAAATTTGAAATAATACATATTATTTATCATAACAGAAGCATCAAGAAATTCATCAAATCAAGAAATTCCAGAAACATCAATATGTAGGTCTACATTTCCAGTTATTGATGTAAATATTGTATAAAAATTTCTGTGATTATTTGAAATGTTTGAAAAATGTTAAATATTTTATTAAAATATGTATAAATGTTAATACTGATCTGTTTTACTGTATAATGTCATTAGTACACTAGATTATTTTTATTTTAAACATTTAACTAGAATTAACTTTTAGCAGATACCCCTCTTTTTAGATCAAGAAATTTCCAATGTTTGTACAGAAATGAATTATGCAGAGAGAACAGAAATTGCAGATAGCAATAAAGAAAATGTGATTACAATTAGGACAAAACAAAGAAAAATCACTTCTGATGCCACAGCAGCCATTTGGGACCAGGCAATAGAAAGAAAAAAACAAAATAAAGAGGAGTATGAAATAAAAATAAAATTTTTACAAGAAGAGTTTCTGATGCCACAGCAGCCATTTGGGACCAGGCAACACAAGGAAAAAAACAAAATAAAGAGGAGTATGAAATAAAAATAAAATTTTTACAAGAAGAGCATGACATTAGAATAACACTTTTGAAAGAAAAACATAATCTAGAGATGCAGGTATTGCAAGAAGAGCATAGGAAGAAAATAGAACTTTTGGATGAAACATTGAAATTGAAAAAAAATTGA
>AYEL01066170.1:0-20694 GCA_000484575.1 Olivierus martensii
TCATTATATAATGTTTACAAGTGTGAAATAATAATTAAATGAGTCATCACTGTTGTACAAATTAAAACATGCAAAGTGCGTAATAATAATTTTAATGGAAGTTAGTTCTATTAGAAATGTATGCATATATTATTTTAGAATATGAACTCTCCATTAGCATAGAATTTTAACAAATTATGTTTTTGTTTCTTTGGCGTAAATATCTCGGATAATTTTCAAAATTACACCGAAATAATTCGAAAATATGCTGTGACGTTCCTCTTCCTGAGTTAATAATTTAATCAATTTACCATGTTTATCAAGTTGATAAGTCAATATTTTTTTACGATTAAAAAAATCTACTTATTATTTTCACTTTGTTTGTCTTTCTACTCGAAAAACATTTCGTAATTCACTGAAAGAGAATTGAAATTTGCAAAAAAAAAAAAAAAAAAAAATATAATAAACTGAATGTTTCCGAGTTCATCCTACATCTTTAAAAATGGCGTCAGTTGAGATTTTATAAATTGATTTGTTTTCTTTATTTTTAATAGAATTTAACAAATATTTATTTTTATATTATTACTCCATTAAAGTATGTGATTATGCTTAAATATAATATCTTGGTATAAAATTCCTAAATATTTGATGTTTTACATTGATTTATTTTTGTATTTCGAATTTAAAAGAATTTTTTTAGAACGTAGATCAAATATTCTGCTTTAGCTTTCTTTCACATTACGAAATGTCAAAAAAGAAACTTTCTGAAAATTCTACTGAAATTTTTGGCTTGAGAGTAAACATAGTAAAGTTGCTATTATGCTTTTATACACTTCATACATCTCTGATTTTCAATGACAAATAAATCGTTAAAAGCATAAAATGTATCGCATTCTCTGATTTTATATTTAAATATTTATGAAGATTTGGAATTTTTTAAATAGAGAAAACATTATTACTCCTTTTACGAATTTATGATTCTTATGTTTTGATAGCGCAATAATATCATTTGTTAGTTTCTAACGAAATTTTATAGTTGCAAGTCTTTCTAACTTTATGTTTCCATTTGTTATTGTTTTTTACAGTAGAGGAAAAAATTCTGAAAATGTAGTAATAAAAAAATTTAAAAAATTAAAATAAAATCATAACAATGATGTTATGAATATATCAATTAAACTGTAAGCTTTAACTTATATGCAATAATTATTTAGTTTAATATACTATTTGTTATCGTAAACAAATCAAAATTTTAAAAAGCATTTAAAAAAATTTCTAATTTATTTTAATTCCAAATAAAACTTATGCAATATTTTATTTATAAAACAAGAGAATTTTTTTCCTGCATTAACTTGATTACAGTAATAAATTTTAATTTCGATATATAAAATTAATATCAGAACTTAATCTTGCTTCGTTTTTTTTATTTTCATTATTATATTTTTCGAAATTATTTATAATTTATAGGTTACTATATTTTTTGATTTTATTTAAAAAAAACAACAATATTTCACATCAACTACTTTTATTATGTCGAAAATTTCAGGCAGAGAAAACCAAAATTCAAATTTACAAGTAAAAGCAATTAATTTAAATTTAATTATCATTTCGCCCAACGAATTAATAACTGAAGTCAATCAGTTTTAACAAAATGTGTGAGTTATGTTAGTAAATATTTTAAATTTAGCTTTGTATCTGCTCTGATCAAACAAAATACTGTACGTACTTTAAAAATGAGGAAATGCCTTTTCATATTAAATACGTTTAATAAAAAAAGAATATATCCATGTAGATCTATGTATATATTTGTAATGAAAATTCGGATTGATGTGTTGGCTTTGCTTTATTTAAATATTTGAGATCGGGTAGAATCTAAAAAGTAATTTTCCGGATGAAATTATGCATAGAAATTAGATAAACGCGAATCGAGAGAACTTCATCAATGCATTTTTACCTAATTTTACGTTAAATTATGTTAAATTTATTTGTTAAAATGCAATCTCAATGTTTTAATTTTTATCATCAAAAATCTAAAACTCTTATACCAATTTTATATATTTAATTTTGTAATTTTCGTTTTTTAACCATAAAAATATGATTTAATTATCACGGAAATTTACAGCGACATTTCAGTTATTACAATCTCAATGTTTTAATTTTTATCATCAAAAATCTAAAACTCTTACACCAATTTTATATATTTAATTTTGTAATTTTCGTTGTTTTTAACCATAAAAATATGATTTAATTATCACGGAAATTTACAGCGACATTTCAGTTATTATTATTATTATGGTGAGAAAGTTATAACTAAGATTATTTCTTCAAATCACGATTTTGTAATGCAGTAAATTATGAGTATCGTGTCAGATCGAAGATTATCTCTGGCGCATAGTCGTAATCAAGTTAAATCCTGTATTCATTTTATGTTCGGTTCTTGAACTTAGTTCGGGATTTATTGGACGCATTTCTCTTTATTCCAGTGAATTTTATTTTTTCCTCATAAGAATACAATTCTTATAATTCATATATGCAAGTCACAATATATATTCAGCGCAAAAATTAATTCCCATGTCTCTGAATAATGCTGACATGACTATCGCGTATTTGCTGACTTTTTATAGTTCAACACATTTCTTCTTTCTTTTGTATTCGTTTTTATGACTATTCAAAAAAAAATAAAAAGAATATCATTAGAATGTTGCCAGGAAACATAAATTATCATTTTTTATTTCTATGATACATGACATAAGCAAAAAACAAATACATGCACAATTTACATCCGAGTTACATATCATATTATCTAATAAACTATTAAGTTTACTTTTAAATTTAATTGTAGCAAAGTTTAAATAGAAATTTTTATTAAAATATGTTTGTGATAATTAAGAATTTAGAAAGTCCATAAACCAATATTTATTTTAAAATTTCAATTAAGGAAATATAATATTAAAAAAAAAGAATTAATTTTTCATCAGCAATATTTTACATTTTTAAAATACTTTTAATGAATTTAATTAAAGTTTCTCGATTAACAATTTTTTTCCTCTAAATAATTAATTGAATGAAGATCAATTCTGTTGGATTATTTATAATGAAATATTGATTCATTTATTATTGAATAAAATTTTATCTTGTAATGTTACTAGATATAAGTTATTTGTTGTTCTACGCGAATAACTTTTTTTATGAGATAGAAGAAAAAATATATGTATAAAATTAAATTTTCACTTACAGAATAGAAATAAATGTAGTGATAACGTAAGTTTGTAAAATTTATAGTAAAATCTGTAAAGTACTTTAACAAATCTTCTACAGATACAAACAGAACATGTTATAAATGGTTTTGTGATCCTAAGTGCATTGATCCTTCAATTTTTCTTAGAGTTAGACTAACCGAATTTTTTATATTATTATTTTAAAGTCAGGAACTTGATGATTAGCATAAAAAATTAAATTTATCAAAATAAAAAATTTATATATATTATATTTATTATTTTTTTAAAAACTATTTGGAAGAATATGTTAGAAATATTATTCTCTGTAAATCTATCATCCTATTTACAATGCAAATTTATTAATTCAATATTTATTTTAAAAAATAATTAAATTTCTTTGAATTTCCAATTATTAATCATCATGTCAATTTATTGAAAAATTTCAAAAATCTGTTTTTTGAAATTTATTATATCCATAGCTGTTATCTTTGAAGATGATAGCTGTTTTAAACAGTTTTTAACATCTTGATATGGTGTTAAAAATCATTTATGAATAATGAAATTCGTGAAGGATAAAAATTGTATTAATTGTAAATGATTCCAATTATATGAAAATATTCAATAAAATTTTTAAATATTAAGTTCTACAACTTGATTTTCTGGAAATGAAACAGATTTTATAACTAAATTGAGATATTTTAAGACAGTTTTTGTTTGTTTTTTAAATGAAATAATACTATAGTTTGATGATAATTTTTCTAGACTAATTTTGTTTTAAATTTTTGAGAAGTAAATTAGCTAAAAGTAATATTTCTATTTACAAAAATATAAAATGTTAAAAAAATTTAAATGCTTAATTTGAAAAATTTTATTGAATAGTAAGCAAGCAGTTTAGCTTTATTCAGTTCACTGACAGCATTCAAAACAACATTATCACCTAAATTGATTGACATAATTGAATTATTTCAAAAATCCAAATAATTGTTTTATTATTAGGACTGTAGTAAAGTTTCATTAATTTAATAATATGTTTAAGTTGCTTGGAATTCTTAAAATTAAACAGTTTTTGATATGTTTAAGATCATTAATAAAATGTTACTCACTCACACATTGTATTTTTCTATTTCTGTTGATTATTGTATATAAAAATTTAGTCAAAATGCTAAATACATATTTTCAAATAATTTAACAATATTTTAAGAGAAGTAATAAATATATATAATAGAAAATTTTTATTTTTCTTCCATAATCAGTAAAAATTTAAGCAAAATGTATATTTTTTTGTTAAATATAGAAAAAGGCTGATCTTTAGAATATTAAATATTACAAATGCGACTTAGATAGTCTGTTTAGAATTTTGTTAATTATTTTTGTCATCTAAAATATGTTAAAATATTTTTATGAAATGGGTCATAACTAGAATTTAAAATAGTTTTGTTTTAAAAATAATTTTTAATTGTGAACATTTTCATAAATGATTGACTTTGTAGACAGCTGGAAATTTAATTCCAGCTGTTTAGTTTGACTTGCAATAATTTTTTGTCAATTTGATATTTTTTTGTAACTTTCAATAGTTAATAATGGGTGTGAACTTTTTCTTAAATTATTTTTTAATATATTGAAATTTAAGTTTTAAATTTTTTTAAGAGAGTATTGAAATTGTTAAAATATCTTAGAAATTACATACAATAAAATACTGCATATAGTTTAGCATTTTGTTTTTTAATTTTCATTATGATTATACATTTTTTTTGTTTTATTATGATTCATATACTTTGTACATATATTTATTTCACTTATTTCAATATAAATATATTTTTAAATATTTATTCTTATTATAAACTATATAAAACTTCGAATAGTGCCAGAAATTTGTAGAACCAATTATTCGCACTAATCGAGGCCTACCTGTATACTTTAAATATAATGCAATATACATATAAATTTTTACATTTACTGAGTATTTAGTATCTTGTTAATAAATTCACAAATATTTACAGTTATATTTATTAAAAATTAATAAAACTAAAATTAATTAGTCCATAGGGATACTTAAAAACATTAGGTACTGCACTAATGGTTTCTGGTTTTCTTTAAAGTATACTTACACACTGCAGAAATATCCTTACTTGTCTATCCATTAATAATGTTTTTAAATTCCCCTTTGTATTATTTCCAATGATTCCAACAACAAGCCTTCTTTCAAATTATTACATGATTTATGATTCTTGCATCTTCTGATTTGATCAGTATGTTATGTTCATAGTACCTTTCCGCTATTGCTGTTCTTAGATTGCCATTTTTAATGCCAGCTTTGTGTTCTTGAATTCTTTCTTTTAGGTTTCTTGTAGTTATCTCTATGTATTCCTCTTGTCTATTAAGATCCTTATTGTATATGAGTAGAACATAGACTCTGGCTCCTTGATTTGGGGGATAAGGGTTCTTGTCATTTCAAAAGCACTGGAAAATGGTAGCATTCCTTTTATATGCTAGTTCTTGTTTTTTGCTAACTTATTTATGGCAGATATTACCTAACTGAGCCATTCACAAGCCAAATTGATTAATTCCACTTTTTGAATTTTTTTAAATTTTAGTATCAAAACACTTGATTAATCCTTTGCTATTTATATTAAAAATAAATTTCATTAATAGTTAGGCTTAACACCACTAAATGACAAAATTATTTTGGCCATTAAATAATAAATAATTTATTTCAGAAGCCAATTTGATTAACTCCATATTCTAATGTAAATCGTGGCAATATTGCAGTTCAAATATTTATAAGTGTCGTATTATGCTTAAGACATTTCTTGAGTTTATCCTTCAAAGTTAGAATTATATTTTTTAAAATTACTAAATTGGAAGGATCAATTGAAAGACACGTAGGAAAGGTGCGATACTGCTTACATGAAAGTTTTGGCTAACCAGTTTTTATTCAATAATAAACGTAATAATGAATTTTTATTTTATTTATTAAAATACATAGGAAAAATTCCTTATTTTCGAATATGCATAACAGATTAATGGCTAACAAAATTGTTTGTTTTTTTAATATTAATTAATTTGTAAGTTTATATTTTAAAGCAAATATAATTAAGAAGTAAATATTTTCATTGAGACTATACGTGGTAGATATGTTGTTAATATATGTATAGAATAATATATTTGGTAGGACGGATGGAAAATAATGTATATAAAAAAGACCACAAGTAAATCAGGAAGTTGAGTTATCTCGATTACTGTTTGAGCTATAAACAAGAACAAACTTATCAACGGGAAAATATGATGGTGCTGCTTTACTTTTATGAAGTTTGTCTTCTTTACTTGTTCTGATAATAAAAGTACTTAAAGACAGATTAATTTTTTTCATTTAATAATTTATGAGATTTTATAATTTTCATAATGTCTAAAAAAATTTTTGAGATCGTTTTTGTAGTTTTGCTGTAATAAATATTATTGAGTTTAAAAATGTTTTTATGAGTATTTTTTGCAGAAAAATTATATTTTTTTTTCTTTATTTTTTAGAAAATATTACGTGAAAAACAAAGTTAGAAATTCGAAATTTTCAGAGAATATTCTTCAGATAAACCGGAAATTTTCTAGTTTTATCCACGGAACTAATAAACTTCCGGCTTAAAACCAAGTTACTTTCTATCGAATTTTTTAAATTGACTTATCTTTCTATTTACTTATAAATTTGAATTAATTTCTTTTTTATTATTAGTAGCAATTCACGATTATTGAAATTAAAGAAAAATCTCGAATAATTCAATAAATAAATAAAACAAACACTTGTTTAGATTTAAAACGTATGATCGATGACAATTTTGTTTCAAGATGGGAATGATTAAATACTGTGCTCTAAATTATGATGTGGCTTTAAATTATTTAAACTGATATGAATAAAAATTTTATGCATTGAATTTATAAAGATAAGAGAAAAAATGCTGGATTTGTATATTCCAAAATCTTGAATCAAAATGGTGACTGATTAAAAATAGAACTTTGTTTTCGACATTTCTGTTGAATTTTTTGGGCCATATGAATAAAAAGAAGTATTACCTTTTTTTACTTATGAAATGCGAGTAATACTTCTCATAGAATGAATAAAAATTGATCACAAAATCTTTTACTTCAAAGTTTAAGCAAATGCTTTTATTTGTAATCTTTTACTCATGTAATAAGTAAGTTGTACGAATAAAGAAAACATTTACTTCAAACTGTAAGAAAATCTTTCAAAATCTTGCATCTGGGTCACTACTAGACTCATCTCTGTAGTAAAACAATTCAGTTATTTATTTGACAAATATAGCTGAAGTTGTAGGAAATGTTAGGAGTGTTAAGCATTATAAATGTCATATTTCATTTCATACTATTGATTTTAGAAGTTTATTTCGATTCGAAGAAAAATTGCTGAGTGGATTTCTGATACCAAAGGCGGTTTAACCTAACGAGGGAATACTCTGTGGCAGTAGCGCAGACAGAAATTTTGCAAGGGGAGATGCAACTAAAAAAAAAATTAAGAAATATTAAATGTTGTTTGAATAAAACTGAAACGTAAAAATGTACAAAATTGTGTGTTATATATGTTATTGATTATGATTAGTTTTATGCCAATCGAATCTACTATATAAATAATAATCATTGAACAGATCATAGTACAAATATTAGTAGCAAGGCAATGCAATTGCTCTTTTGCATCCCCTGACTGCGGTAACGCTGTGTGGGCTGATAGGATAGTAGATAAGGATACAACTGACACTTGGGGATATTTTTGTACTCGGTTTCGATATTTACTATCGATACTGTCAAAGTATCAACAGAATCAGACAAATTTAATGTTTGGTAAAGAATTTTTTCAATTACATATAAAAAAAAGATAGGCCTATCATATGCGTTTCAATCTTTTAAATATAAATATTAATGTTGGCTGATAAGCGTTGGAAAACTTGACTCTACATTCTTATTACATTTTCATACTACCCTTAATTAGATTTTATATTTCAATCGTTTAATTTTGCAAGATTTGTTTCGGAAAATTTCTTAAAATGCGATGATTTTATTTACTTGGGAGTTTTTTGAAGAATCATAAATGCGATTTTAAAACAACGGTTTTTTTATTATCAGAGTTATGTTTTATAATATAATTATAATATAGGAACTTTTTCAATATTATTTCTAAATATCCAATTTTCAGTGAATCAATAATTATTTTATAGAAATAACTTTTATTAAGTGGAAAAAATAGCAAAATCTGGGAAATTTTGATCGTAAATTTCATAAAAATATTCTTTTTAATTAAATAAATTATTATTTTAGTCTTTTTCATTATTACTTTTTATATGTAAAAAATTATTAATATTTTGAACAATTATTTTTATTTTTAAATTAATCATTGAATTTTTGGTAGCAATATTATAAGTATCGATATTTTCCAGTATCTCGTAGTATCGATTCTTCGCAAAAAGTATCGAGTAACATCAAATATCGATATTTTTCAAAAATGTTGCATCTAGAAGTTTTAATCCCGACGATTTTTTCGATCCAGGAATTCGGGATTAATAAATGAAATAAATTCCGGAATTTGATTTATTTAATAAAATAATGGGGTTTCTTCAAGACGGAGCACCAGCACATAACGGTGGCCGTGTTGTCCTGTATCTGAACGAAGAGTTAAATTGTCATATATCCTATCTATTACGTAATTTCCTGTTTTTAACATATTTTTAATTCACCAAAGCAACATAGATTTACAATAAAATTTGCCTAATTTCTAATTTGAAAATACCGAATTAATCTCATTATAATGCCAAGATTAAAATTTAAAAAGCATAAAATAAGATAGTTTTATATTCAAACTTCAAAAAGCAATTAGAATTTTGTTCTCTAAATAAAGTTCCGCCATCTTATAACGTACAATAAGGGTTATGTCGATTTTTGACGCAACATCCACTTGACTATTAGATTTTTTTACATATTGTAAAATACAATTTTAATTTAGAAATTCTATAAAAACTATATTATATCTATAAAATGTATATTATTGTCTATATATGCTGATTGTTTATTATGATATCTGTAAAACAATTTTTCCGGTTGATAACAGGTAAGGCGGAGTGGGGTGAGTGCACAGCGGTTTTTACAAAGTTGGACTTTAAACAAAGGTATTTCAACCTATCCTATAGATATTTGGCAGGATCGTTAACAATGGCATTCCACAGCTAATACCGTTTAAATCATTTTTGAAAAATTTATATTTGCGATAAAATCGTACAAAATGTAATCCGAAACGAGGTAAGAGCGTACCTGCAAGTTAAAAACGTTTTAAAGTTTATTTATGCACCATAATTGGTATCAGCAGAATTAGGAACAAATTTGCTATAAAATGCTTTTTACCGCATTATGATAGATTGTTTCTTTGTTCTCTAAATAAAGTTCCGCCATCTTATAACGTACAATAAGAGTTATGTCGATTTTTGACGCAACATCCACTTGACTATTAGAATTTTTTACATATTGTGAAATACAATTTTAATTTAGAAATTCTATAAAAACTCAATATTATATCTATAAAAAGTATATTATTGTCTATATATGCTGATTGTTTATTATGATATCTATAAAACCATTTTTCTGGTTGATAACAGGTAAGGCGGAGTGGGGTGAGTGCACAGCGGTTTTTACAAAGTTGGACTCTGTTATTTCGACCAAAGCGGCGGCGTAGTGGCTAAGGTGCCTCCCTGCAGAGCTGAACGTTGTAAGTTCGAGTCTCACTTGCGTACCTTGTTTTTTAAAGTGAATAAGTCGTTAACAATGGCATTCCACAGCTAATACCGTTTAAATCATTTTTGAAAAATTTATATTTGCGACAAAATCGTACAAAATGTCAGTTATTCGCACTTAATCCGAAACGAGGTAAGAGCGTACCTGCAAGTTAAAAAAGTTTTGAAGTTTATTTATGCACCCTAATTGGTACTAGCAGAATTAGGAACAAATTTGCTATAAAATGCTTTTTACCGCATTAAGATAAGTTGTTTCGTTTTAGAGTTATTCTTTGTTAAAGAAACGAGATTTGAACTCTTGAAATGTCAGAGGACAACTCCGTCCCACCGATTTCGATAGGCTTTAACCTACAGGTTGGGGGCCATCGAAAAGTGATTCCTGTAAAAGAGTTTAGGTCATTATGCCTTCGTTATTAAAAAAATCGAGGTCAAATATCATAAAGCCGGACCGCACCGCTTATATGCCTAAAAAACTTCTGCTATTTCGACCAAAGCGGTGGCGTATTGGCTAAGGTGCCTCCCTGCAGAGCTGAACGTTTTAAGTTCGAGTCTCACTTGCGTACCTTGTTTTTTAAAGTGAATAAGTTAAAATAATATTAATAATAAAACTTCAAGATAAAAGTAAATTTTTTTGTCATAGTTACGTTTAGCAAAGTCACTTTTCAATTATTGTTCGGACTCTTTCTCGCTTTATCTCTCTCACTTTCTAATTATCGTAAATCACTATGCGTCGATGATATATAATATATCCATTTGCGCTCGAAGCCTCTTTACGTATGGGGTAGTAGCAACTCGTCGAATTGTTGCATCACTATGTGTCGATGATATATAATATATCCATTTGCGCTCGAAGCCTCTTTACGTATGGGGTAGTAGCACTCGTCGAATTGTTCTATCCCATACGTAACTATGACCAAAAAAACTTGATTTTATCTAAAGTTTTACTGCTAGTAATATTTTAATTTATTCACTTGAAAAAAAAAACCCCGTAAACGAGACTCGAACTCACAACCTTCAGTTCCGCTTGCAAGCGCCTTAACTACTACGCCACCGGTTTAGCTGTAAAGAGTCTAATTTTTTAGGTATATAAGCGGCGTGGTCCAGCGTTATGACATTTGACCTCGATTTTTTGAAAAACGAAGGCATAGTGATCTAAACCCTTTTACACGGGTCACTTTTCGATGGCTCCCAACCTGTATGGCAGGAGGGACGGAGGTTGTGTCCCCTTTGTGAAATGTGAGGGATGGTATAGTGAAATATAACAAAATGGTTTATTTGCTTTTTATGGAATAAAAAATGGTTTATACGAAAATTTTAATTGATATATTACAATTTGATTAAAAAATGGTTTATACGAAAATTTTAATTGATATCTTTGCATTTATCCAAAGTTTATATGAAAATTCTAATTGATATCTTTGCATTTATCAATCGTCATCTGGGACAACGTTTGCATGCCGTTTATTTCTTTTGAATAATCGCCACTATAGGTTTTTCTGATGTAGCTACAAACCATGTTATATGCTAGAAAAAGAAGTTAATAAACAAATTAAATCGTATAACACGAAACAATAAAAATGAACGTGCTATGAGGCCAGAACAGCCTATAACGCGATTACCCCAAGATACAGATTCGTACTTTCCCCAGATAACAATATTTACGGGGCAAGAGCTTACCAGAGTTTATCTCAATAAATTTTGAAATGTCTATAGTGAGGCCATAATGCATCAAATTGCAGAAGAGGACCTACGATACAAGTCCTATGTCATAGAAGTATGACAGATGCTGTCTGATGCCGCTAAAACAAAGAGAGTTGCTCGCTGCAACTTGCTAGTTTTGTGGAGTTAATCAATTTGGCAAGTGAGCGGCTCAATTATTGATGGCATTTGCAGAAATTTAGATATATGTTTGTATTGGGGTGGCCTTATTGTTGGGGTGTACATGGTTGCTCTACTTATCTACTCTGATTATTAATATTTTCTGCTTTTAATATTTTATAATAAATTGCCTTCATAAACTCTGCAGCATGGCAGTACACTTTAAAAAAACCAGAAGCCATTAGCATGGTACCTAATGTTTTTAAATATCCTGTACAGACTAGTTAATTTTAGTTTTATTAATTTTTAATAAATATAACTGTAAATATTCGTGAATTTGCTAACTAGATACTAATTATCCAGTAAATGTAAAAATTTATATGTATATTGCATTATATTTAAAATAAACTAATAGTTTTGTTTGTTAATTGAAATTTATAATCTTAAATTTTAAAAATTTGTATTGTTTTAAGAGATGTATGCTTGAAAACGAACTAAAAATTTTGTATTCTATTCTTAATGCTGAAGATGTTTGTTTATCAACTGAAAACATTTCATTAAATTTAGTTATAATTTGTTAAGTCTGTTTTTTCCAAGTATTATGTTTCTTCCAAGTATCAGCAGTAAGTTAAAATAGTCTTATATATGTAAATTGTTTATTGTATAATTCATATATTTTCCAGAATATGCACAATCCCATATAATCTGAATAAATGAATTTTTATTACATATCTAAAATTAATTTTAAACAATTCTATAAGTAAAAATTTTGATTACTTACCTTCTTCATCTAAAAGATTGTCAGAAACTGATGGATCCCACACTTTGTCAGCTTTATCATCACACTTCAAAGCATCCAATTTATTTGCTAAAAACAAATTTTACAATTAAATTCTATACAACTGATATTTTTTTACTATATAGTGATATCAAAATATATAAAACAAATAATTATTATCAATTTATTTAAAAAGTTTGAAATGAATTACAGGTTGTCCTCGACTTACAATCATTCAATTTATGATATTGCAATCTTACTATGGCCTTTACAGTATTCCAAACTTAGCTATTTTTATAGAATATTGACTAAAAATACTATTTTGTTTTTTAAAACTGCAGTAAATAAATTGCTTATCACCTTGGGATCCGGATTCAGTTCTGGATAATTTTACATCTTAGAGAATGGGTTCAATTTCAGATTATTTTATAATCTTAAGGATCCAGAATCAAATCCAGATGATTATACCATCTCAAAAGATTCAGTATTCAAACATTTATTAATATTACTAAATTTATTACCATTATGGATCATTTTTGACTTATGATTTTTATGAGAGGACAATCTGTACTCTTAAAGATTTATTTCTAACTTATGATCCACTGGCTATTTTTAATACTTAAAAGACTACAATTTATGAAAAATATAATAAAAAATTATAAATAATGATTAATATACTCAATTATAATGGTCAATTTTTTATCTGACAGTTAAAAAATGGGAATAATACTAAAATTAGTTTGTTTTTCAATTTTTATAACTTAATAAGGTAAACATATATCATATTTACATTACTAACATGGCTCATAAGTTTTTGTTAAAGAACTATATCAAAGCTATTGAAATATGGAACAAACATATAGGAAGTTCTCGTCTTTACGAATTAATTCATTCCTGAAGTGATCTCATTAAGAACTGTAAACAAAGAATCAATTTCCCATAGAAATAATGCTAAAATCAGAGGTTCCATTCTCAGCAATACAATTTGACCAGAATAAAATTAAAATGAACTTGGCACCATGGAACTAACTTTAGTTGTTGTTATCCAATCTAAATTAAATTTTTAATTTGATCAGATAATTAGTTTTCAAATATCAACATTTTTATGAGTTTTTTTATAAATCAAAAAAATAAAAGATATGGAAGCAACTGAGTAGTGTTTCGAAAAAAAAGCAATTATTTTTAACAGATTCTGAAATGATAAAGAAAAGTTACAACACACAGGAAGAAATATTAAGAATAGGCTTTTAGAACACCAACAGGACATTAGATTAGGGAGAGAAAGAGAGAGATTACAGTTCTAAGAAGCAGGTCAAGTATGAAAAAAGGAGTTGAATGAGATAGGGCAGATTCTTTTTCTTTTTTGAATCTACTGTTAGCTTTTCTTTTGTTTTGAAATAGATTCCTCCATATGCAAAACAAAAGAAAAACTAGAATAGCAAATGAGTTTATTCAAAAGATAAAACTGAGAAACAACATAATAAATACTGACTTGACTGAAAATCACTCACTTTCCTGGAGAAATATATTATTGCCATAATGATAGCCAGATATGCATAAAAATTATGGAAAATTCGATTGTACAAAATCAAAAATTTTCAGTCTTTTTCCCACAATTATTTTTACAATATTAAATTTTATAAAAATAATCACACGAAAAAAAAGTATAAGAAAATTGATAGAAATTATGTGAAGTGCATATTTTTAAATAAATGTGAAACATGAACTCATTTTTAAAACTGTGCATAAAATGTTCTATTCTTTATTACTGATTGTTAAAATTTAAAAGCTGATGATAATGAAATATAAAAGTAATCAAAACTGTTACTAATATATGTTTAATTTTGCTGTAAAGAACTAGTTCTGGACTATAGTTTTGTATATTGTGAATATGTTCAAAAGCAAAATCAGTTTAATCAATAAATGGATATTTTTTTATTTAATCTGAAAAGTTAATGATAAAATTGACTATAAATAATTACTACTACTACAAAAAATTTGATTAAACTAAAATGAAGACAGCTTTTGCATATTTTTTAAATGCCATCCTTTCCTACATATACAGGGATGGCCAAAAATTTTCTAACAGTTGTATTGATTATAATTTGTTAAGTTAGAATTATGTTGTGTTAAGCATTATATAATATATTTGCAAATGAAAAATTGTGTTAACAGAATATGCTGTTCATTAATAGAGAGAATGAAAAAATGTTCTGAAGCTTATATTTTGAATATCTTTTGCAGAATAATCGATTTCAATTTTAATTTGAAGTTTTTGTTCAATAAATGATCAATAAATTTGATGCAAATGTTCAATAATTTTTGTTTGATAAATCCGATTTAATTTGCAAGATTTATTGATGGATAAACTCATTACGTTTAACTGTTGTATAATTTCTAACCATTCCTGTATATAGCAGAAGATTAATATAGTATTTGAAAAAATAAATGAAAACAAACAAATAATTAAAAAAAAAATACTTACAATTACAATGTGGTAATCTAGCTTGAAACTGAGAACCAATATTTACATGCCTACAGAATTATATATAATAATATATAATAAAAATAATAATAATAATAATAATAATAATAACTCATTTTCATTTGAAAATAATAATAATTTTAATAAAATTACAATTTACTTTTTTATTTATAATAGAATCTCATAATCTACATACTATAGTGGTGCCTTGCAATTCAACATGTCATCAACATTGCAATTCAACTAATCCATCGGTGAAGTAATGTCGAATTGAGAAACTGTCGAATTGCGGGACAATATTTCCCCAATGTTGAATTGAGAAACTGTCGAATTGCAGGACAATATTTCCCATATAAGATTATGTAAAATAGATTAATTTGTCGACTTGCGGGACAATATTTCCCATATAAGATTATGTAAAATAGATTAATTCATTATTGGACCCCCATCTCACTCCCCTAACTAGTGAGTGAGAGAGATACAATATATTATTTAACTGTCGAATTGCAGGCATTTCCCATATAAGAAGACTATGTAAAATAGATTAATTCGTTATCGGTCCTCATCTCACTCTCCTAACGGATGAGGGGAGAGGGATACACTATATTATTATCCCACTCCTTAACAGGTGAGGTGAGAGAGATACACAATATTATTTACTTTATTACATGTGTTTTACTATTGTCTAACACACTAAATTACAAAATATACTATTTTATACACAACACACAATTTATTAGTCCTTGGATGTTGGAATGATGAGACTATTTTATACACAACACAATTTATTAGCCCTTGGATGTTAGAATGAAGTCTTCCAGCAGACGTCCTAGCACCAATAATCTTCTCTCTCTGTTTCAACACAGTTTGTCCTAGGAACGCCATACTTGAGTTACATTTTAATTGTTCTACCTTTCTGTACTTTATCAACAATTTTTTTTTCATCTCTTTGCTCAATTGAGTGTTCTTCTTTTTGGAATTATTCCTCTGGTCAGTTCTCTTTGAACCATCCATACATTTCACTCAAAAAAATAATAATAATTACAAATTTTTTACTTTCTTTAGAATTGAAAATTAACACAAACAACACGGGCAAACACCAAAGTAGTCCAAGAACTGACAAAAAAATAGGGCAAACACCAAAGTAGCCCAAAAAGAACTGACAAATAGCAAATGGCTGGCAAACACCAAAGTAGCCCAAAAAGAACTGACAAATAGCAAATGACTCAAACAATTCCATGCATGTGCACGTGCCAACCTGCAAAACTCAAATGTCAAACTGCGAAACTGTAGAATTGCGAGGCCCCACTGTATTTGACAAAATCTACTTAAGTCAGTAATTATAATAATTAAGCACTAATGTCCAAAATTAAAGAATCATATGTTAAATAATGAATCTGATCTAATGAGAATATAATAGTCTGAACATCATTTTTGAAAGTAAAATAAATTCAATAGAATTTCAGAAATCTGTCACTAATTAAACTTCACTTGACAAATCTATTTCTATAGTTTTAAATTCTGGTTTAACCTAATTCTAGTTCCCTACCCTTTGTACCAATTCTGTATTCAAAATTCCTTTTTCTAAACCACTCTTATGTTGTTCTATTATTTTTTCTTTGATCTATCCAAATACTTCACATATTTTTTTGCTGTTTATTTAAAAGTCTTCATTCAGTCATGGAATTAGGATTAGCCCACTTTTATTTTTCTGTTAATTTTATCCTTATTATTTCTGACACAGTTAAATACCATGTTTCATCTTGAATATATTAAGCTAGCATCTAATATTTTTTTTATATATTTTTCATTTTTTATAGCAACATTATTACATATTAGTAAATTTTATAATTTCTTAATTGCAATAATGCAAATGCCTCCAAAATATCATTTCCATTCATTATGGGGCAGCCCACACATTAAGTTCTATATGCATTAGTTACTCCAGTAACATTTTCTTGAAGAGCTGTCTGTCATTTTTCAATCAATTTGGCTACTCTAATCACTTGATCTCACTCCTTATAATTTCTTGATGTTAGGTTATTTTGAAAAACATGTATCAGGAGAGAATGATTACTTTAGTCAGCCATAAAGAGCATCATGAATCATGTGTTGGCTATTCAGAAGACATATTATGTTCTGCAACTGAAATGCTACTCATTGATTATATAATATTGCTGCAAACAATAAAAGACATAGTTAACAATTTAAGGAATTTTACAAGTACAGATGGTTCGATTTATGTAATTCTGACATAGTAGATCCATATTTATATGGAGATTCAGACTTATACGAAAAAAATACTGGTAAAAGTAAATACAGCTTTAATGCAGAAAGACAATTGTCTTCAAAAGTTTACATACACTACAAAGCATTTGTAATTTTGTGAATAAAATAAACAAATGACTTAACAAAACTTTATCCTACACCAAAGTTTTTTCCTCAGAATGGAAAATACAGCATTATATTTCAAATTAATCCATTTAAATTTATAGAAAATATCATCAAACAAAAAATAATGTACAAATCAAAAGTATTCACACACTTGGAATTAAAAATGGTTTCATCCACAGAGTGCAAAAAAATTTGCATATTTCATGTGACTAGTATATCAAGAGCTTTCTGGAAAATTTTAGAATTAACAAAAAGGTATATAAAAAAGGTGTATTCCTTCTGTATTCAGTGTATAATAATAGTTAGCATGACTAAAGGTAAAGGACTCAGTGAAGATCTCAGGAACAAGATTGCCAACTCTATATTGTATGATTACTCTATATTGTATGATGGCTATAAGAAGATCTCCAAACAGATGATAATTCCAATTTCAACCATTGAATCAATTATTAAAAAGTACAGGAATTATGATACCTGTTAAAACTTTACCAGATCTGGAAGAAGGAAGATTCTTTCACCACATTAATGCAGGAAAATTGTGAGAGAAGTAAATATCAATCCTAGATTGACTGCCAGAGATATTAAGATTGAATTTTTCAATTGATAAAAACTATGCATTGAAGCTGTTTTGATAAAAATTATTTAACAATTCATTTTAAAGGCAAGTTACCAGTCAATATAATTGTAGCCATAATGAAAAATTTTGTAGTGTGATTTTGTTTTGTAATACAAGAATTAGTTGGACCAAAATATGCAAAATACAATGTTCATAAAAATAAAAACAGTGTGTAAAAGGGAGTTATAAAAAAACAGATTAACATATGTAAACAATAACAGGTAAACACTTTGTAAACAATAACAGGTAAACAAATGCTCAAACACAGTTCACTTCATTATGAAAAACTCAAGTTTTTCAGATCAAATTGACTCAAGTCAGCAACTCTAATAGTGAGTTATTATCAGACAACTAATAAAGTTCTGTCAGATTTTCACATGATCAAATTGCATGCACTCCCCACAGCGTTCTTTCAAAGATGAGATAGATATGAGGAAGGTAATGAGTTAGTGAGTGTTTTTTCTTGTAGCCAGCTGGTACTGGTCACCATAGTTAAACATCAGTGAGAGCAGGTCAAACATGGGAACCCCAAACAGTGTTTATACATGTATGCTATATGAGTTTAAACTGGGAACAAAAGCTGGCAGCATAAGAAAAATTGCCAAGCATTTGGTATGGATGTGGTAAATGAATGGACAATATAATGGTGGTTTAACAAATTTAAGGACAGCGATGAATCCCTCCAGGACACACCATGTATAAGACATCAACAAACTGTAGACAACAAGGTATTCAAGGCAGCTATTGAGGCTGATAGTGTCTAAATGTGCATTCAACTGCAGTACAAAAACCATTCAACAAAACTTCCATCAGTTTGAGAAACGATATAAAGTGGGATGGATGGATCCCATAAATTGACTGTGTCTCAGAAAGTGAGACGAGAAAATGCCTGTGTTTCTTTGCTGTCTCATCAAAGGAAGGATTTGTTTCTGGACAGAGTGCTGACCTGTGATGAGAAGTGGGTTCTTTGTGATATTCCATGGCACCATCGTCAATGGTTGGCATCACATAAACCTCCTCCCAAATAACCAAAAACACTACTGTATCAACAGAAAGTTATGCTGTGTTTGGTGAACTGTTCGGGTTTTCATGCATTACAAACTGCTGCCACTTGGCCAGACAATCAATGCAACTGTGTACAATCAGCAATTGGAATGTGTGCACGAAAGACTGAAAACTGTGGAGCCAGCACATGTGAATCGCAAAAATGTCATTCTGTTAGAGGACAACGTGAAGCCACATGTTACTAAGGTTGCCCGTGACTTCATTATCTGACTTGGTTGGGAAACACTAATGCATCCCCCATATTCCCGACATTGCACCTTCAAATTATCATTTGTTTTTATTCATTAGACAACCAACTCTGAGGATGACAGTTCCAAATCCTCAATGAGGTGATACATGCACTAGATGACTTATTTGGTTCATATTCCACTGAGTTCTACCAACATGGGATCCACTGTCTGCCCAAGCATTGGGAACAGATCATTGTTGCTAATGGAGACTATTTCTGATTTTGAAGTATATCTTACTTCATGTTATCATATTTCTCTTTATAGTGCAAAAATCTGACAGAACTTTATTGGTTTTCTGATAATTACAATTCTGATTCAACTGATATGGGAAAAATAAGCTTGAGTAATCTAAACAGCTGAATAATTATAGTAATTAAATATTATGACTCTTCTATACAATATTTGCAAAATATATAACTGACTCACGGTAAAATATCTGTTTCTGGAGCTTCACTTAATTCTTCTTCTTCTGGTGGTGATTCATTTGTACTATCTTTTTAAAAATATAAATCATTTGAATTTTATAAAAATATTATAATAAAATCATTTAATAGACAAAAATAATTACTTTTCCTAATCAGAGAAAAGCTTGGAGTTATTGGTGCTGATTTTGGTGTAAGACTACCTGAACTTGTTATTATGTGCCAAAATAATCCTGAACCACTTCTTACTGGACTAAGCATTGGAGGTGGAGTATAAGGAGGAGGACTTGCATTTTTGTTCTCTGGATTTGATGGATCCCATAATCTTGGTGATCGTAAGCGACTAGTAAAGCCACAGTTATTGACATAAGGAGGTATATAAAGTGGCTGAAATTTTCAATGTTGAAATATATATTAATAAAAAAAAAAAAGATATTATTACTAAGATTTTAAATTAAAACGTTTTTATTATTTATTATTATTATTATCTTGACAATTTATTTGAAATACAGTGAGTCTCCTACTTAAATGGTTAATTCATTCTGAAATTTTCATGCAAGTTGAAAATCATATAGTTCAACAATGTTTAAATTCAACATACATGTAGTCCTCAACTTACAATGGTTATGTAATCAATAAATTCTGTAATTGGACAATGCAATTCCATAAGGTATGAGTCTTTAATTCAATCATCTGATATATAGAATGCATCCTTTTTTGTGTCTGGTTCTCGCTTTTTGTTTTCTTTATTAAGATAATGTACTGTAATACCCTGATTTATGTAAACCTGACTTACATAAATTCTGAAATACGCAACTTTACATCCTGTCCCCTTTCCCACTAGTTTGTTTCACAATTACATAATTAATATATATATATACATATTACACAATATATATATATATATATA
>AYEL01066173.1:0-40637 GCA_000484575.1 Olivierus martensii
TTATTATTATTATTATTTTTGTATCATTTAGTTTTGAACAAAAAACATATCTTTATTCTTTTCATGTTATTTTTTACTTCTGATAATAAAGTGATACTTAGAAGAGGGATGGCCAACTTGTATGTTGTTATGATTGACTTTTATATATTAAATGTAATTGCAAACTTCTTTTTTAAAGAAATATCACAGGGCTATATGCTAAAAAACCTCAGCGCTTATATCACGGGAACTTCTTCCATTCCATGATATAGTTTTTCGTTTAATGCAATATATATGACAATAATACAAGATAAATATAAAATCTTTCCTTGATTAAGAAAAATCATAACTTAAAAACTATGCTAGACAGAAACATGCAGTTTGTATTATTACATAGGCTCAGTGATGTTATTCAGCCAGTTCGCACTGGTTCGGCCAAACCGATTGTTAATTTTTTATGTTCTTTAAATGTTCTTTAATTTTTTAATTTTAAATGCTCTTTAATTTATGTAATTCTGTTAATATTGTTGCATCTTCTACAATTCTCAATTAAACAAAAATAAAAATATTTTGTAAATTTCTTCAGTACCTCCCACATGAAATTTAAGCAAACCGATTGTTAAATAAATTTGAATATTACCACTGAATAGGCCAATTCATGTAGTTTTTCCCTACTACAGGTCGAACACAGATTTTCCGAATACTGATAATATGGCACATTTTTTTTATCTAAACAAAATTATGAGAGTGCACTTGAAATTCTCATAACTAAAAGAAAAATTGATTTCTAAAGAAAATATCAAGTAATTTTGTCTTCATTGTTTATTAGCTTACAAATTATAAAATACAATATTAAATATTGATGATGATTTTGGATGCAATATCTGAAAACTATAAATTTAAAACTAGCACAAGAGTGCAGAAATTATTTTATTTATTTGACAAATGTTCTCAGCCCTCCTTCATGGTCATCATCAGGTCTAATACAAACTGTTACAAGCCAAACTTAAATTTATAAGGTAGAATTTTTTACCCTTCCTGTTTATACACACATGGTGAAAAAACAGACATACAATACATCCATGTGTAACTCTAAATACCTATCAGCGAGAGTGTCTAAAGTGGAATAGATATTTGACTTAGATTTAAATAATCAAAACACATAATGGACTTTTAAAAGGTTCTCAATCAATATCTTAAAATTTGCCATTCAAAACTCACGATCACAAAGTACCTCCTATAACGTAAAAAAGATTGAAATACATAAATATTAATACAATGTATAAATTATGCACAATAATTAAAATACACCTAATCCTGTTTTTACACGATAGATACATTCCCGAAGAATATGTGTAAAAAAAAATTTGTGTAAAAAAATATATTGCATCTATGGAAAAATAGAAGATTGGTTCCAGTCCTAAGAAATCAGCAAGAATAATACAATAAACCTACAGACATTGCACCTTGTCCAATTGCAAGGTGATCTAAAATTCGAATTTTAATATCCAAAGTGATCGCTTTCTTTTTCGCTTTTGTTATAGGTGAATTATGTGACATTATGTAAGGGCTACCGAAAAATATTTCAGTTATTATTAATCCCTTGCCCTACAATTTAAGTAACTGGTACAAGTAACTTTACGCAATGTTTACTGACAGCGAAGAGCTGATACTACGATCGTTATTCATGTTCCTGGTAAAATGCCTATTGGTCAAATTAAAGCACATGGTAAGAAATGACGCTATCACATCATGTGATAAGCCAAGATGGCTACTGTTGAAAGTAAACGGCATCATTAGTCTGATAATTCAAAATAATTTTAGATGGTGGATTTTCCGAGATATAATGTTTGTTACTAAAGGTGAGATTGCTATATTTATTATAAATATCCTTCCGAATAAATGCTGAAAAATGAAAATGTACGATTCATTAATAAAGGTTTACTTCAAAAATAACCGTATAGCTTGGAAAATGCACAGTTCCTCTGACAAATTAATTCCTCGTCTCCAGTGTCGCAGTTATAAAAATAAAAGTAAAGCAAAATTTTCTTCTTAGAATTTTGGTCGATCGTGTTAAATCAAAATAAGTCATGTAAAAATAGAATTAAATTTTTTTTCTAATTCGTGTTAAATCAAAATTGTGTAAAAGAAGTTCGTGTAAAAACAGAATTGGGTGTACAGAAACAAACTTATAAAAGCAGATGAAAACGTTAAACCATAAAATATTTCTGACGTTATCGCGTGGTTCGTGTAAAAACAGAATTGGGTGTACAGAAATAAACTTATAAAAGCAGATGAAAACGTTAAACCATAAAATATTTCTGACGTTATCGCGTGATGTGAATATTGGAGAAAGTATGCCACCTACTATGCACTAAACATTATAGATGTTTTTAGTCTATTTTACAAATTATTTATCGACCAGTTCCGTGTGTGAGAAAGAGAACTTAGGTCATTGCTATTGATAATACAATCATATTTAGATCGTTTAACTATCTCTATTGACTCTGCAATGATCCCTTTGTTTCTATGCTTGACATGTTGTGAAGAGGTTAACTCTGACCTATCCTGTCTATTATCATATTATGCTCATTTTATTATTTATCGTTATATTCAATATTATCTAACATATTATATTTTTGTTTAAGAGTTAACTTTACTTCCATTTCACCGTAGTATTTAGCAATCATGTGTTTATGGAATGGACATCTGTCTTCCAAGGGAGCTTTCTCGGTTTGTGACATCATCTAATCTACATAATTTTACCACTGATCCGATATGAGAAAATTAAATAAGAATGATCTTTTATCAATGTTTTGTTTGGTTTATAATTAAATTGTAAAGAGGATGACATGAATTAATTATTCTGTAAACTAATAAATTTAAACTTATTGCATGAATTTATGTAAATGAAGAAACACGGGACTGTAAATCACTCCGTATAAAAGCTTATGTAGCCAACAACACAGCGAGGTTTTGTATTGACGTAGAACTGGCTAAATGACATTCAAATTTCTTGTAAAGGTCTATAATTGCTTGAAGTTTGTATTGGTGGTGGAGGTATTAGAATTTAAGATTTAAGGTTATTTATTGTGAATAATTGGATTTTTGGATATTTGAATTTGGATTAAATCAGTTTGGTTGATAAATTGAATTTTGCTTTATTGGTGTTTAAATAAAGCTTTTGTTAACACTTTTGTAAGTGTTTTGCATCAAATAAATTTATATTTTTTGTTATTTAATTTGTTTTGAGAACTTATTCAATTTATTAGTATGTTTCTAACATTGTTTGTTGTGTTCAATCTAACACTTAATTGATACTTCTAGTTGTAAGTTTCTGGTTGTTTTGTTTTTGTCAGTTAAATGTCAAGTTTTGATTTAGATTGTTTTGGATTTATTTATATTTAATTCAGAACGTAGTAAAAGACCTGAGCTCAGGCCGAACTCTGGAATTGCATAGTCGTTAGACCTTTACATTTAGTTTATAATTATTATTACTGGTATTGTTAAAATTTGCAACTTTGCAATGTTTCACCACTTTCGCTTACTTCCATTTAATATTTACATTGTGTTCTAGTACTCTAACACCTAGCGGTAGTACTAGTTTCATCCTTTTCTATATTCTTCATGTGTTCTTTCATTCTTTCTTCTAAGTTGCGGCCTGTATATCCAATATATTTTTCTTCTCTGTTTAGGTCTAGGTTGGAAATTGAGATTACATAAACTCCTGTGTTTTTTCTTCTCCATATGTATCTTTATTGTTTTTAAGTAATGAAAAAATGGTAGTTTTCTTTATGTAGGCTATTTTAACATCTGTAGCATTTTCTATGCCTCTATAAACAGTGTGTGAATGTGGTTGATAGTTGATACTTCTATACGTGACAGTTTCCAGTAGGGTTTTTTTTTTCTTCAAGTTCAAAGTTTTTGTTATGGAGGATAGCGTTTTTTCAAAAAACTGTTACTATATTCGTGCTTTCTTCCTTGTAAGAATATTTCATCTATTTCTATGTCTGTATCTGCTTTTGTACTGGTGTGTGTAAAGGCTTTTCTGAAAAAGGGCTTTAAAGGCTGACACTTTATGAGTCAGTTTGCTTGTTGTTGTGATCAGTATGATAACAGTATGTAGGTTGGTTTGCAAGTATACTTTAGTTTTATACGAGGCTCCTTTCACTTCTTAGAAGTTTATCTTTTCAGTACTTGCTCAGTCTAATTTTAAATGGAGTCCTAGTGAATTGTCCAACATACACTCTTCTAAAACTTTTTTGGTCTTTTTGCTTTTCCTATATTACACAAATATCATCCATGTACCTTCTATACAATTTTATTTTTGTCATGAATTTTGGTATTATACTTTTTTCTTTGAACCTGATTACTAGTTCAGCTAGTACGCCTGTCATCGGGCTTCCGATAGGGACACCTCTTTGTTTGTTTATAATATTTATTATTAAATGTAAAGTATGATTGATGACACATTCAATCACATATTTCTTGAAAGCATTTAGTTCTTTCCTCAGAGTTTTTCAAATGTTCTAACATTAGTCTGTATAACTGAATACAGGCTGGTTCTATGGATATAGATGAGTACAGGGATTCAAAGTCATATATTGTTAACATTTCATCAGGGAAGGCATCTATGCTATTTAAATCTTCAATAAAGTTTGAGGATGATGTGGTTATGAGTTCATAGCCTTACATTTTTTCTCTGCACCATCTTGCCAGGTTCTTTTCAAGGACATCACCTTTCTCCAATGTGCGCATCGCATGTTAAACCACAAAATATTTCCAACATTAACGTTTTTATCTACTTTTATAAGTTTATTCCTGTATGTAATTATTGTACATAATATGTGCATTGAATTAATATTTATGTATTTCAACCTTTTATACGTTATAGGAAGTACTTTGTGATGTTTTGAATGGCAAATTTTAAGATATTGGTTGAGAACCTTTTAAAAGTCCATTACGTGTTTTGGTTATTTAAATCTGAGTCAAATATCTACTCCACTTTAGACACCCTCGCTGATAGGTGTTTATAAGTTATACGTGGATGTATCATATGTCTGGTTTTTCACCAGGCATACATAAACAGGGAGAGTAAAAAACACCAAGAAATCACAACAAATACTTGAAGCAAGATAAATACATTAATTTATTATTAGATATACAGTATATAATATGCACTACATATACTAATAATATTATATATATCTAATAATAAATTAGTGTATTTATCCTGCTTCAAGTACTTGTGATTTCTTTTGTCAGTAGAAGCAGCGGAACTCAGTTGTTTATACTTGTTGTGATTTCTTATAGTTGTAAGTCTTTTACTAATTTAAAATAAGGTTTATAATAAAATTTATTTATTCAGTGTGAATATAGTAAATTTATTGTTATTTAAGGCTTTCAGAAAAATGCATTTCACTTGGGCAAAAACAGATCACATGTAAAAAATGTATTTATTTTCCAATACATGAGGTATTCATAATAGAAGAAAATATTGATATTGTGCTGGAAACTGATATTCTGTTTTCAATGAATTTTTACATCCACTCTGCCACTGCCCTTGGAGTTTGCCCCCCATAGGTTACATACTCAAAATAATCGGAAAGTTGAATGGGGGGCAAACTTCAGATGTTTTTAGAGGGGTGCTTTAGCATAAAAAAATTCTAAATTTAATTAATTAATTGTGTTGCTTGCTTATATAATTTAACATTTTTGTGATAAAATTATAAAAGAACTTATACTTGTATACCAACCACAAGATCACAAATCATTGTCACAGGCCATAGTTTGCCCACCCTTGTTCTAGACTATTGTATTCATATTATTTTGATTATATGTTGATATAAAGTTAATTTCTGAAATTTTTTGCAAAAATTAATTTTTTTTAGATGCACTATAAAATGTTAAAATTAAATAAAATATTAAAACTAATACAAAAATATTAATTCTATTAAAATACACAATATTAATTATCATTCAATCACTTTAAATGTATTTTTGTCAAAAAATAAGAAGATACAAATATAAACAAACATCTGCTATAAAAATGGGCATGGCACTTTTGTTGTTTTATTGCTGCCACTCTTTTCCTGCACTTTTCCTATCAAATCTACTCCGAGTAAAAAATTCTATCTTATAAAGGGGATCAGAAATAGTAGTGAGTGAAAAGTTGTTCATCGGATTGTATGGAATTTCGATAGTTCTTAGGTGTCAGTCACTTTGCAGTTCAATAGAGATTGTTTGTTTGAGTCCTCCGGATTTAAATAAACAAGAATTTCTTGCTTGCAAAGTGTTTTTTCTTTTCATTCACCGGTGTTTTCGTTGGTGATGGTGCTGTTCAGGGGTTCGGCAAATTCTGCCCGTCCAGTTTGTCGTTACTTGGGCACAGGTATTTGGTGGGGTTCTCAAGTTCCTAGCATCCCTTGCCGGAACCGGCTAGAGCTCTCCTCCTCCACATGGACTGAGAAGAGTCACTCCCCATAGAGGGGGAGTGACTGTTCTCCATCAATGCGGAGGATCGACGGAGAAGATGTCTCGGTGGCTAGGGCGGTCAGCGGGTGGATGGATGTGGAAAATATTGATTACTGTCAGTCCATCCACTTCTGCCCACAGCTGTTTGCTATCTTTCTCTCAGGTCCTGAGGCACACCCTCTTCTGAAACTGAAACCGAGCAAGCTTTCGGGCCACTTACGGTCGGCAATTTCGAACCACTCTAAAAAATTAGACATTAGATACACGTGCGCAGGTGCCCTCCTGCTAAAAACCGCCCACTACGAGTGTGCCAAGAAGGCATTATCCCTCACACGCCTCGGCGTTCAACCGGTGGTGGCCAGATTGGCATTGGACTGCATTACCATGGACTTCCTCATCCGGGATGTGGATGAATCTATCTCCATGGAAGAAATACTAGAGGCAACACAGGACGACACATTACAGCTCTCTGAGCTCTGCCAGTTTACCCGTCTAGATGACGGAAAGCGGGTGCAGAGTCATACTGTCCTTTTGTCCGTGATCGGTAAGAAAGACCTAACCCATGTTTCGGTCTGCTTTCGCCAAAACCCATGCTTTCTCTTTATTCCAAGGCCACATGTATGTACCTCTTGTCAAGCTTTTGGCCACACGGCCAGATACTGCAGAGCTCGTTATTGTGTGGACGTTATGGGGCGGACATGGACCGTAGGATGCATGGTAATTACCCCTCGCTGTTGCCAGTGCGGAGGGGATCACTTGGTAAATGATCCAAAGTGTCCTCGTATTTGCGAGGAGGCAGACCGTTTGTGTCGCAGTGCACTCAGACAGGCCCCTCAACAGTTATCGGCACTGCGACGAACACCCAGAAAAAATTCTTACACAGCAGTAGCGTCCAAACCAGGCCACCATGCGCCGGCACCCGCCCATCACTTTGACAGACCAGACCATTCCTCTGCTGACATGGGACCTATGGTCCAGACTATTACTCGAAGCGATGAACCTTCTAACTTCCAAACTGCAGGCGTGCGCAGATCACATCCTGCAATTGAAGGCCATGATTGCAACACTTATGGCGACATCCAGTGTGGAATCCAACCCGTAGAAACGCCAGGCGCAATCCATGTCAATTGACCCGGGCGAACAGCGGGAGCTGATTTTGGGCCCCCCAACCTTACCTCTGCCAAAACGCCATTAGAAAAGGAGAAAAGCAACTGCGACGCAACATTGCGAAATCAACCTCAGCAAGAAGAAGTTAACAGGCCCAGGGACGGGACCTCGGAGATGTCCGAAGACATTGACTCAAAGGAATCGCAGGAAACAGAGAGTGAGCACAGCCAGCAGACAATGTCACACCAGCTGCAAAGGACTTCATGGCGAGAGACTGTGCCAGACGCGCACTCGTCAGTGGCAGACACAGTCAAGCTTAGCAAACAGTTTCCCAGACTGAACAGGTCCTTCGATGGGTTGTTCCCCAATCCACATGTTTCAGTGGAATGCTCATGGCATCCATGGCAATCGTTCCCAACTTGTCCACTCAGAATGGTACACAAGCACAGACGTTATACTAATCCAGGAAACATGGCTTCACCTAGGAGTGAATTTTACCTTGCCGGAGTTTAACATTCTTCGCCAGGACCGACCGGGGGTGGCCGGGGTGGCCTTCCAACAGCGGTGGCGAGTCGATGGGTGGTGAATAGTATTCTGGCTCCAGAATGGATCCTGAAATCGAGCTCCTCAAAGTGGACCTCGTGCACAGAGAAATATGCCTCACACTCATTAACATGTATGTCCCACACGGCCAAGTCACTAGGGACCAACTGTCTGACATAACTGACACGCTCCTCTTGGGTGGGGACTGGAACGTCCAGCACTCCTTATAGGACAGTTCTTCCAGACATTCTACCCACGCGGGCTCGTCGATCTATTCTTGGTTAATGGAAACCGACTATGTGTTACTGAACTTAGGTTCCCCCACCCATTTTTGGGGTGCGGGCAATGCCTCTGCCATTGACATTACCATTTGCTCCCTGGATGTGGCAGGGGAGGCCACATGGTGTCCTTTAGCAGATTCTTTAGTAGTAATCACATCCCAATTCGCACTGAGTTAAAAGTCCCAGGGTTGTCCACTCAAGCCGATGCTAGGACAAAGTATTACTCCTCCACCAACTGGTCAGAAGTGACGAAGGCCATCACATCCACTCTTGAACTGACCCGCTCTCCCCCAACTTACTCCAACTTTGTGAAAATTCTCAGTCAAAGTAAACAACTGCACAGGACCACCATGGCATTCCAATCCACCTCGCAATGCGCATGATGGACTGCAACGTGAAATCGCCTCCACGTGAAAAAACGCCGCACTTTTCGCATGATGCAAAGGATGGGTGACATTCAATGGTGGAGTGAATACCTCCGAACAGTGCTCGAAATAATTTCAAAAATCCAGTCGCCAAAAAAAAATTCTGATGCCAATCCCCACTCATTCCCCCTCCCCAAAAAGCAATTGCATAAATTCACCAGCAAATACGTTTTTCACAACACGATCGGGGGAAGTATCACGTGGTATGCGAATTGTGCTTTTCACAATGATCACGTCACATATACAATCAAACATTATTTTCAGGAAGCGAAATAAACACCCGTCATTTCAATAAACAGCTACTAGACCATTCGCTAAAATATTTCAGAAGTGCACAAAATTCTTCACAACCACACGTAATCAGCACGAAACAACGCAAACAGCAAACAATCTTTTTTTCTTCTTCCTTTATATTTCCGAAAATTCTTGAAATCGATTGAAGCACAAACGTAGCAATTAAACTAATTTATTTAGAAAGCGTTTTCGGCTATTTGATAACTTTCCGAAAATTACCTGCGTTAACAATTGACAATCAAAATGCACCTTGCAAATCTCACTGGGGTACAACAGTATTAAAAATCCCAGCGGAATTTCATTTCCCCTTTATCTTAACCCAATAATTAAAGGTTCCTGAGTTCATTGGTGAAGGTCCCATGACGGGCAAAAGCCCCGTTCTCAAGTTATGGGGTTCCAAAGTTGGAGCTCGAAATCACGTTTCCAATCATTTATCCTTTCAGCAGATTTTGTCTCCTTGAGATTTAGGACTCTTAAGTGACTTGTATCCCGAAACTATCTGGGCAGATGTTTATTATTCAATTAGAGCAAAGTAAAGAATATTATAATAGTTTGTTTTAGAGCAGATGAGTTTTGTTTACATTAGGCTTGTTGATATAAATTATTAATTATTATTACAATGTTTTTAATAAATTTATCATACTTTTGGCTAATTACATGATATAGCTTCATTATTGAAATTTTGCATAATTGATTTTCATCAATTTTTTTTTTTCAAAATAAATTCTGATTTTCTTCATTCATAGCATGTTTTATTTAAATAACTTGCCACTATCCAAAAGTAAAATTGGTTTCATTGAAAGACTAATTCTTCTTATAAAAAAAATTATTTTTTTTGTTGAACTAATTGAAATGAAAAGTTGTGAAAAAATAAAATTTAGAAAAGATCCTTTATGTCTTTCTAACCATGAAAATAACATAACAAACTGAAAATTTCAAAAGATTCCAATGAGAATTAAGCAAGATATGATGATTTAAATTTTTGCATATTGATTAGGCTTAATTAATTTAATTGTCAGCTCCAGAAATAACAGGAAATTTATATTTCTGGCATTTGACAAATTAAGGCTTCTATCCCTCCTTATCCTTTCAGCAGATTTTGTCTCCTTGAGATTTAGGACTCTTAAGTGACTTGTATCCCATGCAGAGTGTATAATGGGCCAGTTCTCATCCTGACCCTTTGGGATTTGAGAAGTTGAATGGCAAATTGCAGAACAGCTCTACTGTGATTAATGTTGCAGCCATACTCCTCTGATCCAATGGTTGAATTTCTTTACTTGGGACAGCATCACAGACATCCAGAGGCATTGGCTGGGCAAAATGGATGCTGCAGGAGTCTTCTACTGAGAGCCAAACAAGGCCCAAAATGACTAATCTAGCTCAGTTGCCCACAATATGTTGTTCCAAATTTCATCCAATCCTATTTCATCTGCACCCCTTGAAAAACCTACTCACATCTGCATATGCTTGATGCAGGTATTGAAATGGCTTGTTCAGAATGTTGTCTTCATCCTGAGAGTCACTTAGTGTATTCCAGACACTATGAATGTATTGGCCTAATTGCAAAACAGATACAGACTGTGTCTGCAAGTAAGCTCTCCCACTCCATCTATCATAAGTATACCATTTATTTATTAGTTGACAGTATACTAACATAGTGGTCCCCCTCCTCCTTGGGAAGGGAAAACTATGTTAGCATATTGTCATCCTAATCATTATTGCAATATTACTACATAAAATTACAGCACTACACATTATTTTAAATTATAATAATGGCATCCAAAGTATTTTTTAAATCAAAATTATTTACATAATTCAGGGAGTGCCTTTATTTGATTTTATAAAATAAATTCATATTCTGAAGTCAAAATAATAATTTTAACATAAAGAAAAAATATTTTAAATGTTTTATTTGATAAATAAAAGGATTTCATTGATATATATATATATATATACATTTTTTTTAACAGGTAAAGAAGCCCTCTGTATATCTTCCCACAAAAGATCATCCTTCTGAGCAAAGTAAATAATAATTTTCTTTTTAATATTTATCTTGTCTTAATAAACTTTTTAAAATTATTTTATTTACTTTAGTTATTACAACAGAAAAAACAAACATTCTTTTAAGATTTTTACATCAGCAATGGGATAAAAAATCTATGGTAAGTTTGTAAATCCTAAAAATTTTGAATTTTAATTGCTACATTAAACATTATATTATTATGAACTGAAAAATATTAAGTTTTTGAATTCATCAATCAATTGAAACTTTCAATATAGTTAGTTATTTGAAAAATATTGTTATGCATCATTATGTAATAAATTGTATGAATCTTAAATAATTAAAAATATATATACTATTTTGTCCATCTCATTTTATTTCATTACATGTGATGATGCATTGTTTTTAGTTCAGTAAATTCTTAATGTTTTGGTTTCTCAATATATATAAAATTTTTAAGAAAATAAATAGATGATATACTAGATAAATAGATAAAATTATAAATAGATGATATACTAGATAAATAGCATTAATAGAAATAAAATATTTTGTATTATTTCTATTAACGCTATCAAATATAAATATTCCTCTAACATAATTTTTTCTGGAACTTTGTGTTTCATAGTAATGCAGTCATCACTTTAGAGAATCTGAATTTGATTCCAGGTTCCATACCTCCAATTTTTTAGGAGTCCAGGCCCAGTTTATTGAACCTTATCCTTCACCTTTTTGGCTGATTTCATTATGGATGTTACTCAGTCCATGATGATCTGCACAAATGGCTTCAAATGCAAAATAATAATGTAATATGGGGGCATAATTCAAGAAAATAAGGAGTTTGTTAAATAAAAAAATCATTAGTTTAAAAATAATACTTTGATAAATTCTAATATATATTATAAATTGGATTAATCTGTTAACTTACATTCATTTTTATAAAATAAACATCCAATTACAAGGCAGTGATTTCTGGTTAAAGCTTTACCATCCTGTAATGGTAGAGCTTTAACCAGAAATGATATGCTAATGCTAAATAAGTAGATAATTTTGTGGTATTTTGTTACTAAACCATTTTGCAGTCATAATTTTTTAAATATTTTCCATATTATTAAAATTTAAAAAATCTTTCAAATCATTTTTGAGAAGAAAGTTTTGAAATTAATTGAAATTTCAACTTTGTTTAAACTCCTATAGAAACTTCAAACCAATACTTGAATTAGGGAATAGTGTTCTTCCTGTTAAATTTTTTGAGCAAAGTACTTTTTATGTTAAAATTTAACAAAATTAAAAAAGTTTTCTGCACTACTGTTTATTAACAGCAGTTTGAGCAATTTCAAATCATCTGATTTTTTTACTAGAAAAAGAAATAACCAGCATATAAAACAAATCTAAATTATTGATATATAATTTAACAATTTCTGTTATATTTAACAGTAAAATAATATGGGAACAGCATTTTCCATTATATAAATTTTTTGCAGAATTATGTATTTATCTTTTGAAAAAATTGCATTTCTCATACTTTGTTTTTTGTATTGATCTATAAATTTATTTTATTCTTAATGATAAAAATTTATTAGATTAAATGCATATAATCATTTTTTAAAACGATAGCAAATAATATTTAATATCATATAATAATCAGATTTTCGTTATTCTGCTTACAAAATTAGTGATAATTATAAAATGACAATTTGTTATATCATTTTAAATATTATAGAATTAAGCAATGTTTACTTAATGTATTTATGTGGTCTGACTATTTTAATAATGTAAATCAATTTTTTTTTTAATATAATTAAAACAAAAAAACTTTCAAATTTTAATTTTGGAGAAAAATGTAATTTTGGGTTAAAAAGGAATAAAAAGTTTGATTATTTAAAAATTAGATTGCATAAATTGATCAGTTCTCTCTTTATGTAGAATTCAATGAAAAAGAGAGATTCAAATCGTGCCAGTCTGAGTGCAGAGGATGATATTGCAAGAAAAAGACAACGGACAGAACAAGGAGAACAAGAATTTCCGTGATTTTTTGAATTTGTGACAATACCAAAATTGTTTGGCATATTTCAGAAATGGACAATGGATTACTTTGTTTTAATTCTCCAAATGGAAGAACTGTAAAAAGTATAATTGAATGTCAGAATGAGTGATGAAATGTATTATGAAGAAAGGGATATGACAAATTGATGGTGAAAGTATAACTACAATAGTTATCTCTTGTTTATGTAGAATTCTTTATTTCATTATTATTATTATTATGTTTTTCATTTTTAAATTTTTCATAAATAACATGGAAAGATGTCTTTTTTTCCAGATGTACATAAAAAACATAGCAAATGGGTTAAAATTTATTTCCCATTTTTAATTTGATAGATTGTGCAGATTATGCACAAAATTCTTCAGCTTTTTTTCCTAAATGTATTTTGAGTTTTTTTAATAATATCACCAATTATTCAGTAGCAAAAATTGTTTATTAGGAAAAAATCTGAAAACTCAACAAATCTGTAATAACTAGAAATTCTTGTGTGCATATCAGTACTATCCCAATAATGTCAAATTTTTGTTGTAGTATTAACACTATACTCTCTGCTATTTATCAGAATCTATCCAGTGATCTGCTAACCATAAAAAGCTTTTGTCATGTAGCCCATCAGCATGTCATTTCACATTCCATCAAATAAATAAATAAAATGAAATAATTTGTTCTTGTATGAATTTTGTATGTTCTGATGAAATTTGATGATTGAAATTTTTTCAATTAGAAAAATAATTCAAAAATTCTTGATTTAAACATATTTTATTTATATCTACTTTAATAATTATTTTTATGATAAAAATGTTTTAGTATAAAATTGTATATTTATGAGGAAAGATAAGTTAACATATACACCTAACCCTCAATTTACATGGTAAATTGGTTGTGCAAAAATATTATATAAATGAAAATCATGCAAATCGAGAATAACATTTGTATAGAAAATGAGGGGATAGTTTATTTAACACTCAATTAAATAATTTGAATTCATTTTTAAAAAAATACGTATTTTATATATAAATACACAGTAAAATTTTAAGGATAATAAATGGAGCACAGTAAAAAAAAAATGATGCAAAATCTTCAAAATTTACGAAAATTTATTCCATATTTCCTTTGCTGGTTAGTACATAAACTTCCTTCTCAATTGAAAGTCATCAATACTACACTTCTACCTTAGAATTTTTCAAATTTGTTTTGCAAAGAGATTTTTAGAATCAGCAAGGCAATTGCAAATGAATAGGCCTAAGTTTGCTAGATATCACATTTAATTAATGAGAAATAATTTATTTGAAAGATCAACACAATTTTTTTTTATTTATATATTGTTTATACATTATATGTATATGTTAATTGTCAGTTTCGTAATAATTGAATGTTATGTAAAAATTAAAGATTATATAAATGATCATGTATATACTGTATAGAGAGGTTACTTGCTAGTACTGATGGAGCAATAATGGATGATTTTTTTATTTATGGAGTAACTACTGGCTGATAGTTAACAGGCTTTTTTAATTAAAATATACATGCTTTTTTTTATTCTTAAATCAATATTAAATTGAAAAATACCATGCAAAACAAGAAGTTGTATTTTTTGACTGTACAAAACTAAAATCATGTAGTTTGAGTACTGTGCAAATAGAAGGTTAGGTGTATATAATGATTACAAAAACTTTTTATCAAAAATAGCCAATATTTGTAAATATAAGTATAAACAAATTTCATAAAGCAATAAATCTCAGAAGAAGAATGTGTAGTAGTCACTAAATTGAACCCCTATGGGTTGGGGAAATAAACCCATTTCCAAGTGGTTTGAAGATCCTTAAATCACACATTATTGCTGTCAAATAGAATAAAGAATTCTGTTACTAAATTAAAGATAACAAATATTCATTTTTAGTCAGTATTGCTGTCAAAACTGAAATAATTTGTCAAGTGACTGTCCAATAGTTAATGTATATTTATTATTCCTTCAATGTATCAAAATCACACAATTAGCTTTTATGAATTCATATAAAAAGTTGTCAACATAAACAAAATTTGGTAAAAATTCACTATTATTATTAAACTATTTGTTTATTAAGGAAATTGAGACTACCAGTATATTTTATGAATGACAAATAAGATTATTATGTAAACTTTATGATATCACATATACATATAAAAATTTACAAAATTTTTAAAATGATAGATTTTGAAAATTGTCAATTTTCATTGGTTGCATTCAGCAGACTCAACTGTTGTGAAACAGTTGAGAGATTTTCTGCTGAACATGTCTTCAAGGTAGCACTACTATCGAACTTGAATGAGTGACGTCACATTTGGTAGCAGATTTCATGAACGCTACTATCCAACATGTTGAGTTATTTCAAGATGGCTGCACCCATGGATGTTATTAATCCAAAGGAACAAATGAAAATATATAAAGTATACATATTTAATGATGATTACATTTTCTTTCAATAATCGCATCCCCTGTTACTACTTGCTGTTCAGCAGATACACCAATCACTACCGCTACAATTCATCTGCTCACTTAGAATCATTGAGTCTGCTGAATGTTGCCATTATAGTATTGCTAAAAACTGGATTAGTTTGAAAATAATAATTTAATCTGGAATTTGCAAAACTGAATTTAAACTTTCAAATGCAGTTCATATTGGATAAATGATAATTTTTCTGGATTAATGTTCTTTCACATATTTTTTAAATGTCCTTTGAATAACTCTTGCAGCATTGTCTTGTTTTTTACGTTCCCATGTATTTGAAATAATTTCAATTTGGCTACGAGTTGGAAAAGTTTTTCGAAATCTCTGGTCAATTTGATCTTTCAAAGTCTTGAATTCTTCTGTTTCTTCTATGTCACCAAGAACTCTCTTTGTTAAAGCATGAAGAATGTCTAAACAGTGTACTTTATCTCCTTTTGATAAAGGTAACTTCATTAGAACAATTGCAATATTATTTGGTTTTGGTATTCCTAATGGTGGATCTAAATGTGCTATGAAATCTGACAACTGACTGAGACTAATAAATTGAAGAGCATGAGGATCATATTGAGACCATATAATATAAAAAGATTCAATATCTTCTTCTGTAATACCCATTTCTTCTTGATTTGCTTGATTTAAATTTTCTAAAATTATTGCTATGTATGTATTTATGATGATCATATAATTAATTATTATGTAACTGACAAGATACAAAACAGCTATAATTGAATAACCACAGTTACCATTAGGCAAACTATTATAATTAGGATCACAGTCTGGAGGTTGTACCATTAATGGTTCTAAAATATCATTCCATCCAGCAGATGTTGCAAGACGAAATAAAAGTGCCATACTATGAGCAAAGGTTTCAAAATTTATAGTATCTGTAATGTTGTTGTCATGTTTGATGTGACAAAATAATGACATTCCAATAATAGAATAAATAAATGTGACAAGAAAAAGTAATGCACCAATATTAAAGAGAGCTGGAAGTGATATAATTAATGCAAATAATAGTTTTCGAATGCCTTTAGCTGCTTTAATAAGTCGTAGAATTCTTCCTATTCTAATAAGACGGATTACTCTTAATAGTGTTGGGCTAATAATAAATTTCTGTAATGCTTCTTCAAAGATGATGCCTAGAAAATAAAATTTTATCGTTAGTTGTCAACATCATCTCAAAATTCTTTAAACTAAGGTAATCCTCGACTTATGACTACAGTGTGATCAGTAAATTCTGTAATTGGTTAATGCAATTCACATGAATTTGAGTCCATGAACAATGGTCTGATATAGCATTTGCAAATGGGTTAAATCAATTTGTAAATGCTATATATGGAAAACATCCTTTTTACATTTGGTTCTTATATTCATGTTTGCAAAGTTTATTAAGATAAAGTGAAATATAGTAATAAATATTGATATAATCCAATCTATGATTGCTCTGACTTATAGTATGTGTGGAGTTCAAACCAAAGCCCATCATAACTTGAGGATTACTTGTATTTAATTTGCAGTAAGCAAAAAAACTTATGACTTAATGTTATCATTTAAAAAATATCTGACAAGAAAATTTTATTTTAGTTAATTAGTTTGTTTCATTATCATCATTAACTATTTATATTTAGTTATTTGAGTTATCCAATAAATTTGAATTCTAACTTCCCAACTTATGATTTTTATTAGTAATAAATATTTTAATGTAAGGAAACTTTGTCTTCAATTTGATAATAAAGCTAAACATCTTAAATAAATGTATCAGACATTTTCTTTACATTACTTGTATCCAATTATATGCTAATAATTCAGGTAGAATTAAGTGTTTAATCAAACTGTTATCTATAACTGCCCCTATGGTTTGCAGCCTTAATTGAAGAATGGAGTTTTACTGTTAATTGAAATTTTAGGTAATAGTGGCATTATTTATTTCTGCTATCTATCATCACTATCAATTATTTTATTTTTTACCAATATCCTAAAAGTTTATATTTATAAAATCAGTAACAATGAATAAATATTAATTCTGTCTTATTTTGTGTGCAGTGACAGATAATTCTTGTGTGTGTGTCTAATAATGAACATTATGCCTTTCTGAGGTTTGTTCTTAATTAGTAAAACTTATGACTCAAAATTTACATTTATATCATACCCAGAGGATACTGAACACTATATATTAAATTTATAATACACATTATTAATTGGTTCAATTAAAAATGAAACAAAACTTCATCTTGAGATGTTACTTTTGTGATAAATTTATCAATAGACATTTTTACTGCCACAATTGTTGAATTTTAAAAAAATTTTACATATGAAATCTGAAAATGTCCTAAATTATGAAATATTCCCTAACTAGAGAGATACTTTTAGCAATATTTTCATTGCTTTCAACTGAATGACTGATTTTTATAAAAATGAAAAATACTGAAGGATGATCGTAAAAAATATAATATCAAAATGTTTTGGCTAATATTGACTCTTTCATAACATATGTATTGTATACATATAAAATGATTCCAACTTTTGAAAAATAAATAAATAAATAAATTTATTGCATTTTGAATTTATTTGTACTTCCAAAAATTGAATATTTAAAATTTAACAAATAGGCTGAAGATTAAATTATTTTTTACAATATATAAAACAAAATAATTTAGTAGAAGTATTAAATTTGAATATTCAGTTTATGCATGCATTTTTCAGAAGAAACTATTTCATCGTATAGAATCAATTATCAGGAACTAATGTTTGGATTTACAAATCAATTTAACAATGACATTTTCTCAAATTTGATTTCATATTATAAATAAAAATTAAATATATGTGATTTTTGTAATTCTGTCTAGTTGAATTATAACATATGTAACTGATATGTAATTTGATTAAAAATTCCTCATTGTTTATTATACAAGATGTTACAGATAAATGTGTGTAGCTCATGTTTTACTTTATTTAAAATGAATTGCCATGATATCAAATAAATAGTTAAGAAAAATTTGCAAAAAATTATATTAAGAGGTCTCAATTTTGATAAATTTAGCACACAAATATGTTCCATCAAGGCAACTTATTTGCATTGAAACTCTCCTGAAAAAAAGAGAAGAGATTAGTATTTTTCAGGATGTAAAATGAGAGAAAATATAAATTGAAGGAGAAAACATTTATACAAAATACTATTGTAAAAAAACAAAAATCAGGGTAACACTGTGTTTAAAGTCAAAACCAATAATTCAAATTCTTTGGCAAAAGACATTCTCGTTCTGTATATGGATCCATTTTTTAAAATAAACTTTAGTTTCAAATGACAAAGCATTATTTTTTCCTTTTTTTTTGCCATTTTTAATTCTAAAATATACAATTAATTAATACAATGTAATATATATAAAATTGTTTAAATTATATATCAGTTCATGAACAAAATTTGAGTATTAAGAGTTTAAAATAGCAGTTTAGTCCAAACAAAAAACATCCAAATCCAAAATAAATTTATTATATCTGAAATCATGAATCTGAAAATACCATACTTAGTAGTCCATCCAATAGATGAGAATAAAAAACCTAAATAAGAGCCAGATAAAGCATGTACAGCAATGATGGAAGTCACTTATTACCAAAGTAATCATCAGATTGGTTTTTTATGAAGTTGTTGGTTTGATGTAAAATGTAAAAAATTCACTTATATCATAAATTTCAAAAAAATTAATTTGTATGAAAAATGAATTGAGTTCAAATATTTCAATCAGATATTGTGGGAAAATATAAAATGCAATAACAAAATCCAGGTTACACTATATTTTGTATTGTAAAACTCTGTCTAATAATTGTACTAAATTTTTTTTTTATCTATGAATAACATTTTAAGAATTCAGATATTTAGTTTCTGAGAAAAAAATATGAAAATTATTTTGCTTGATTATTCATCTTAAAAAGATTGGATAAATATGTTTTGGACACCCTAAATAAATAACAAAAACTGGTTCAGTATGTCTCAATTAATGAGATATTAACATACATGAATCATTAAATTTTTTTCAGGACATCTGAAAACAGTCACAAATTTGACTTACAATCATTTATGTCTAAAGAATAATAAAGTTACTGATTATATTATTTCACTTTTGCTAATAGTCATTTTTTAATCGTAAACTTTTTATACTTGTCAGTGTATTTTTTTTTTATCTATGAATAACTTATTTTAAGAATTCAGATATTTAGTTTCTGAGAAAAAAATATGAAAATTATTTTGCTTGATTATTCATCTTAAAAAGATTGGATAAATATGTTTTGGACACCCTAAATAAATAACAAAAACTGGTTCAGTATGTCTCAATTAATGAGATATTAACATACATGAATCATTAAATTTTTTTCAGGACATCTGAAAACAGTCACAAATTTGACTTACAATCATTTATGTCTAAAGAATAATAAAGTTACTGATTATATTACATAGGCTATATTATTTCACTTTTGCTAATAGTCATTTTTTAATCGTAAACTTTTTATACTTGTCAGTATTTTAATGGCTTAAAATAACTTAAACAAAAACAATTTTATTTACAGGTAGGCCTCGATTAGTGCGAATAATAATGGGTTCCATGAACTTCTCGCATTATTTGAATTCGCATTAATCGAAGTATTAACTATATGTAAAATATGGTAATTGGTTCTTGCTTTGTGAGATTCCGGCCATTAGCCAACCTCATGATAAATAACCACAATACTAACTTAACACTAACTGTTTAAGAAATATTTATTTTCATATTTTACATCGTTGTTCATCATCTAAATTAATAACTTACCAGGATTGCATCTCAAACCATCATCAAACCAACTGCCAAATCGAAACCAAAATAGTGAATCGAAAGCGGAAGTTGAGCCCCACCTGGCTGCCAATTCTGGTCGAGGATAGTCCGATTTGCGATAAGGTATTGCAGCTTTATTGAATCGACAAATTAGTTCCAGATAGAACTAGTTAGCTAAGTTAATGAACCAATGAGACATTTTTAACAGATAGAATTAATAAGCGAAGTTAATGAACCAATGAGAAATTTTTAAGAAGTTTTCTTTTTGTTATTAGCAGAATATGACAGCAAAAGATAACAATAAATTTTTTTCACAAGTTTTATTTTAAAAAAAGACATCAGAGAATAAACAAAAGAAAATAAATAATATCGGTAGCACAGCGTTTATTAGCAGAATATGACAGCAAAAGATAACAATAAATTTTTTTCACAAGTTTTATTTTAAAAAAAGACATCAGAGAATAAACAAAAGAAAATAAATAATATCGGTAGCACAGAAAGTTTTATTTTAAATAAAGAAATCAGATAATATGGATAGCACAGCAGTATAATGGGCTTTTTTGCTGTTAACTATTATTTACCTATCTTTCTGGCATTTCACCCCTTCAAAACCAAGTGATTGTTCTTGGACTGCTCCTAGTCCGGTTTTATTAACCGAAAATTAACATTAATTTGTTAATTGACATCATAAAATGGGATGGACCTTTGTTAGTAAGACTGATCTATGCTTACAACTTGCATTAAAATGGACCTTTGTTAGTAAAACTGGTCTATGCTTACAACTCGCATTAAGACCGAAAATTAACATTAATTTGTTAATTGACATCATAAAAGGGGATGGACTAAACGAAAATTAACATTAATTTGTTAATTGACATCATAAAAGGGGACGGACCTATGTTAGTAAGACTGGTCTATGCTTACAACTCGCATTAATCGAATATTTATCATTAATTTGTTAATTGACATCATAAAAGGGGATGGATCTTTGTTAGTAACTTTAATTTGTTAATTGACATCATAAAAGGGGACGGACCTTTGTTAGTAAGATAATTTGTTAATTGACATCATAAAAGGAGGCGGAGCTTTGTTAGTAAGATGGTCTATGCTTACAACTCGCATTAATTGAATATTTGCTCTCACTAACTGATCGTAAAAGGAGGCGGAGCTTTGTTAGTAAGACTGGTCTATGCTTACAACTTGCTTTAATCGAATATTTGCTCGGACTAAGTGAAAAACGGTATCATTTTAAATTAATCGAATATTTGCTCGCACTAACTGAAAAATGGTATCAATTTTAAAAGAGGCGAAGCTTTGTTAGTAAGACTGGTCTATGCTTACAACTCGCATTTGACATCATTAAAGGGGACGGACCTTTGTTAGTAAGACTGGTCTATGCTTACAACTCACATTAATGAAAATTTGCTCGCACTAACTGAAAAACGGTATCATTTTTATAAGTCGCCGAGCTTTGTTAGTAAGACTGGTCTATGCTTACAACTCGCATTAATCGACAGCTTTGTTAGTAAGACTGGTCTATGCTTACAACTCGCATTAATCGAATATTTCTTTGCACTAAATGAAAAACTATCATTTTTATAAGTCGCATTTTTCGAACTTGCACTAATCGAGGCCTACCTGTATTGTAAGAGATATGTATTTTGGAAAAGATATTTAAAAAATTTTTTTATGTAATCAGAGCCAAAAAATGGCTGCAAAAAAATATTCTTAGCTTAATTTTATATAAAAATTGAGACAGATCAGATAGGGCTTATATATTTTATAAGATGTTAATATTGATAATTAAATCCCATACCATAAACTGGGGTGACTTAGGCCCATTAGGGTGGCTTTGGCCCAATTTTGGAAACGTGTAAGAGAGATGTATTTTGGAAAAGATATTTAAAAAATTTTTTTATGTAATCAGAGCCAAAAAATGGCTGCAAAAAATATTCTTAGCTTAATTTTATATAAAAATTGAGACAGTTCAGATAGGGCTTAATATATTTTATAAGATGTTAATATTGATAATTAAATCTCATACCGTAAACTGGGGTGACTTAGGCCCAATTTTGGAAACGTGTTTCTGTTTTAAATTTATGGATCAAATAAAGTTTAACTTCACTGCAAAAAAGTGCTAGTCTTATTTATTTTTATGCATTCAAGTTAAGCAGTTGTTTTCCGAGTAGATTTTTATAGGGGCAATTCTTCATCTACTGTTTCTGCTCTTTCAGATGACAAAATATTGGCAAAATCCCAGACACATCGGGTGCGATATTTCCTTGTTAGAGTCACTGCCATGCTTCTTGATGATTAAAATAAATATTAATATTTTTGTACTTCGTATTACGTAAAATCTTTACTCCAAATGAACAATACCAAATACGTAGAAATTCACTGACGGTAATTTATTATCTGATATGACGTAATTCGTGCACTTTTTAAACTAATACTTTGTTCAGATTCCTAATGATACGGTGTTTTTCCTATATTGCTTGATCTACCAGCTAAGAATAAGTGTTGATTCCTACTTTTTAATATTTATCTTTTTTACTGCTCTAACAGGATGTATCTTTATATAAAAAAGTTCCAGAAGTAACAGCACCTTTGAGCAGACCAAAATATATACTAAGTTTCTTTAAAACAAACTTTTATTGAGTAACGTTTTCGGTGTTTAGCTCACCATCGTCAGCTCTTACATTTACTAGCTTCTAACATACAGTTCGAATATCGAATTCTTTAACTTCGAAACTCTGGTTTATCATCATTGGTTTATATTCCGTTTCTAACTTTTTTTTTTATTTTTCGATTTTCTACACTTTTTCTTGTTGGGAGTATTCATTCTGTGTAAACAATAATGTTCAATATTTTTTCTGAATTCTTATTTTATATCAACTGATATAAATACAATTTTTAACTTTTTCGCTGCTGTTGCATTCATTTTGGCATGCACTGTATAAAAAATTAATTTTTGGAAAAAGTTCAGTAATTAAATTTATTTTGTAATATCTGAACAACATGAATATAGCAATCTATAATATAAAGAAAAGGAAAGGGAGAGAGAACAAATTTTTTTATAAAAACCTTTTAAAATAAAAAATTTCAGTCAGAAAACATTTAAAAACCATCATCAGAAATTAATTATGATCCTTTTTTTGGAAACCCTAAACACCACTGCAATAAACTGATTAGGACTAGTCAAACTACAGTTATAAAATTCTATTTATTCATTCCTGCCATAGGTGGCATATACCATCAATAGCTGCTGGTGGTAATTGACCTTCGACGAGATATGCTGCCAATAGCATGCAATAAATTAAATCAATGGCCATCAGAGCATACATAGTTTGTTCACAATTTCATGATTTAGAGAAAGAGCTGCCTTATATTATTAAATCTTTTGAAAATATGGAAATAATATTAAACATATCAGTAAAGTATTAATGAAGTCCAAATAAAATATTCATGTGAACCATCATAATGTTCACAAACCAAATAGAAATATCAGAAGACTTTTATTTATGAGTATTTTTTTAATTATATGATATGATATGGAACATACAAACCGAACAAACTAGCCAAACTTCCCCTGGTTTGTTCGGTTGATTTGAAAATGGTTTATCCCGTTTGCTGTTAATATGAGTATGAAGCATATATTTAATAAAGCCAAATATGATTTACAAAACCAGCATAACATAAGAATGCCAATCAGAAAAACCACACAATATTGAATAAAATTGGAAATGACAGAAAAAGACCAATTAAAAAGAAAGATGAGATATATAAGATTCAAATCTATAATACTGCCACCAATAGTAGCATGGAATATATAGGAAGCAATACACAGAAAGAACAAGATATAACTACAGGAAGGGGTATTTCAGCCATATGTAGCATAGCAATGGAAAGGAATATTAAAATTGATCGGGACAATGCAATATTATTAAAGAATATACCTGATAAAGAAAAATGGCTCATTTATCAAAAAAATGTATTTAACAAAAAAGTTATTAATTTAAAAAACTCAAGCAACCCTCTTGCAGCTTGGGAATATGTAATTGGCCAGTAGTACTAACTATTAATTTTTAATGTAAATATGATTAGATTTTTTTTATCATCTTTAACTTTTTATGGTTTCTACTCCTAAGTTTGTAAAAGAATCCCATTTAACCACTCTTATAATTTTAATTCATATTAAAAAATCTTCTGTTCTTTCATTAAAATAGTTTGTTATATTGTTCTAATTTATAATAGTTACATGATGGAGGACTCTAATGTCTGAAAGTACCTTGTTTTTAATTAAAAAGTTTATTTTGGTTCATTTTAAGCTGTTTTATTTTTGTATACTTCAAAAATACAAAACCTAGCAGGGGGGGAAAAAGTAATATATGCAATTAAAAGCAGTAATATTTTTACATAAACCACATACTAGAACTCTACGCAGTTTCGGTTATCTAAGCATTTATTACGTTAAGAACTCAGAGTACAAACGCTTTCAGTGCTACTTCGCACTCTCCTCAGGTACACTGTTCAAGTAGCACCGAAAGCATTTGTACTCTGAGTTCTTAACGAAATAAATGCTTAGATAACTGAAACTGCGTAGAGTGCTAGTATGTGGTTTATGTAAGACTATAGAAGGTATAACAGTTGTTAAAAAGGGAATTTACATTTGGCAGTAATATTTTTTACTAACCTTGTTTTCACTATTTCTTGAGTAACCTTAGGATCCACAAATATTTTGATTATTGGTTCTGTTTCAGCTTGAAGATCTAACATTTGTGCTACAACTTTAGAACGTTTATTTCTTAATTCTAAAATATAAGAATTGAAAAAAATGCATTAAATATTTTAGAAAGAAATTTATATATTTACTGCATAATATAGTCTAATCATAATAAATAATTTATTTTTTTAATATATAGTGGACTTTCGATTTTACGAACTCATACAGACTCCAAAAAAGTTCATAAATGGGAATGGCATTAATTAACATTAGGGACTTTTGGGTACCAAGTAAATAATTTGTAAAAAGTATAGTTTATAAATTTGAGATTTGTAAAAATGTGAGTCCACTGTATAAAACAAAATATAAATAATTATAGTAGAGTCCCATTCAATAGAAATTTTGTATTATCCAAGATAAACTGTCATCTTATGTCGATTTTTTTTTAAATTTTTATAATAAAGCAGTTGTAAATAAAATTAAATATATATTAAATTATATAATAAAAAAAATTATTGGAATATATTAATATCTTTATTAAGAAAATGGCCTATGAAATAGAGTTTTTTTAATTAAAAATTATAGAATTCGATATATGATAAAGTATTAAACATTTTATCGCTACGAGAAAGAAGCTTGTGTTACTTTCAATCCTGCAATTAACAGATTTTGCCTTTTTAAAATAAAACTTAATGTCCAAAAATACCAAATAAAATTTTAGTAAGTTTTCAGATATACTTTTGGTATGTCACTAATATATGTCATCATTGCTATAAATATAAAATGTGTAAGGATTTAAATGGCTGCAATTTATTTTTATTGAACTATTCAAAATAAGAAATATACTGATAATTTTTGGAAGTTTATCTGTTATGCAGTAATTTGACCTCTCAAAAGTCAATTTGACAATAAAAATTGAATCTTGAATAGTAATGGCATGCATGGACTTGGATTTGCCAAAAATAATTCCTTGGAATGCCAATGCATTTTAATCATTTATTTTTACAAACATTATTTTGGTTTATACATAATTTATCTACATAATGCATAAATTTTTATTAAAACTATTAGAAAAATAAATCTAATTTGTGGCAGTAACTTTTCAATACTTAATCTCTTTCAATCCTGCAATTAACAGATTTTGCCTTTTTAAAATAAAACTTACTAGAATTTTATTTGGTATTTTTGGACATTAAGTTTTCAGATATATTAGTGACATACCAAAAGTATATGTCATCATTGCTATAAATAAAAAATGTGTAAGGATTTAAATGGCTGCAATTTATTTTTATTGAACTATTCAAAATAAGAAAATAATTCAAATTCAATATTACTTTTACATATCAAACCAGACAATTTTAATTATATTAAACATATAATCTTTTTGTATTTTTTGATATTTCACCTATAGGTAGTCGATTCACTATTATGTTTATTAAGATAATATCAGTAACTTTCTAAGACAACTGCTTAACTTAAATACTTGAGAATACATAAAAAACAAGCACTATTTGCAGTAGAATAAAATGTTTGTTTAACTAAAAATTTCGCAAATGCTTTCGGTCTACGACCATCATCAGGTGGAGTTCTAATACATAACGGAATTCTAAGGAATGCTGGTTGCTATAGCAATCTTTTAATTTTATAGTACATTCGATTAAGGTTGTTTGATGTTAGTACAAGTTTAAAATAGAATACATGCTAGTATTAACATAAATAAAGAAAAACAAAGTTTACATATATGATGAGATACAAAAATATTAATCGTAATGAATCTAAATATATAAATAAATAAAGCAAGTGATTTAGAAGGTAGAATTGTGTTGGATGACATCCCTTTTACCTGTTTTTAACATAGTACTCCCTAAAGTTGGTAAAAATTGCCCAGCAAAGTTAATGGTTCATCGGTGGTCTTTGGGCATTGGTCAAGGCAAACCTCCATGCTTGTGACGGTTCCCACGCTAATCTATCATTAAGTTTTCTTGATCTTTTCTACGAATTATTTCTAGGGATTCCATGATAGTTGGCTGCGTATGTGTAGGGACCTTCTTAATTACTTTCATTTTCTCCCATAGAATTTCAATGTCTTTAGTGAAGGCTTCCTGTGCTAGAGAGGTGGATGTTTTAGCTTGTCTAAGGTCCCTTTTGTGTTCATCAATGCGTCTATGTATAGATCTGGAAGTTACTCCTATGTAAGCGGCATCACAATGTAGCTGTTTGTCTTTAATAGGAATCTTGTACACACCTGGCCGATCTGAGTCTTTTAGTCTGTCTTTTTCATTGCGCAAAATATTAAAGAGTGATGGGACTCTTTTTGTGGCTATACGTTTGTTTTTATTCTTCGCTATTCTTTTTATCACGTTTAAATCTTTGAGATGGTACGGAACTGGTAGAAATTGTTGTTCATCGCTACTATGATTTTCTTCTCTCTCAATGTTGCTGGAGATTTTCTTGTTTACCTGTTTCAGTATTTGCGAGAGGAAAGCTCTGGAATACCCATATTGTGTCCCGATTGATCTTATATAAGCAAGCTCTTTTTTGAGGTCTTTGTTTTTAGTACAATATGTTAGGGCTCTTCTTCTCCTCCCAGCTACAAGAAGGCAGCCTTCCGAAGCCTTTATAGAAGAATATTTTTAGATGTTTTTTTCCTCTCTAGTGCAGGAAGCCTTCACTAAAGACATTGAAATTCTATGGGAGAAAACGAAAGTAATTAAGAAGGTCCCTCCACACACACAACCAACTATCACGGAATCCCTAGAAATAATTCATAGAAAAGATTGAGAACACTTAATGATAGATTAGCGTGGGAACCGTCACAAGCATGGAGGTTTGCCTTGACCAATGCGCCTAGAAATAATTCATAGAAAAGATCGATAAAACTTAATGATAGATTAGCGTGGGAACCGTCACAAGCATGGAGGTTTGCCTTGACCAATGCCCAAAGACCATCGATGAATCGTTAGCTTTATGGGGCAATTTTTACAAATTTAGGGAGTACTATGTTAAAAACAGATAAAAGGGTGTCATCAATATGGGGTAATTTTTACAAATTTAGGGCGTACTATGTTAAAAACAGATAAAAGGGTGTCATCAACACAATTCTACCTTCTAAATCACTTGTTTTATTTTATTTATTTATGTATTTAGATCCGTTACGATTAATGTTTTTTTGTATCTCACCATATATGTAAACTTTATGTTTTTCTTTATTTATATTAATACTAACATGTATTCTATTTTAAACTTGTACTAACATCGAACAACCTTAATTGAATGTACTATAAAATTAAAAGGTTGCTATAGCAACCAGCATTCCTTAGAATTCTGTTATGTATTAGAACTCCACCTGATGATGGTCGTAGACTGAAAGCGTTTGCGGAATTTTTAGTTAAATAAATATTTTATTCTACTGCAAATAGTGCTTGTTTTTTATGTATTCTCAATTATTAAGATAATATTTACTAGGACACAATATATTAATAGTGAAAAAATACATAAATTTTGGGATTTCCAACTTTTTTAAACAATTTTAAAAATATCAGTTCATAAGCAAAATACTAATATGTAGGATCTTCCACTTAGAAAACAATATTATACTTAAAAACAAGCCTAGTTTAAAGTGGAAAAATTAAATAATTTGTAGTTAATTTGTAGGTTTTAAATTTATATATTGTTCTATAATAATTTTATGTTCCAAAACGTTATAGTTTAACAAGTCATCCTCAGCATACAAATTTAAGTCGAAAGCACTTCAATAAATTATTATACAGGTATTAAATTAGGCTTGTTTTTAAGTATAATCATGAAGAAAATTTGAGTATTAAGAGTTTAAAATAGCAGTTTATTCCAAACAAAAAACATCCAAATCCAAAATAAATTTAAAATTAGATGGATTTTTCTGTTTTGTCTTATGATATAATTCTGTATTTGTTTAAATTCTTTTGAAAGATTTTATTAAATTGTAAGATTATTTTCAAATAAATATCTTTATTTTGTAAAAACTGACTTGGTTAAGTAATTATAATAGTTAATAGTTTAAAGTAATAAATATTTTATTATTTTGGTATGTACTCAATATAAATTGCAATATCCTAAAATATATAATTTTTAAACTAAAATTTTAAATGCAACAATACACTCAAGTATTAAATGATAGAAATAAATTTTTATGCACATCAGAAATAAGATCTTATATACCAGAGCTGGCCAAACTGTGGCTCATGAGCCTCATGAGCCACATGTGGCTCTTTGGTATCTTCAGTGTGGCTCCATACCATGAAACTCAATAGTAAATATGAAGCAAATACTTAAAAAAGGGAAAATGCTCGGACTTCCGAAAATGCCGGACTTCCGAAAATGCTCGGCTTTCCCTCTTCCTAAGTTTTAATTATATAAGTTTTTTATTATGACGTCATCAGAGTTTCCGGTTTCGTGCGTTTTCCCGGCTCGTTCGACTTTTGGAGCCGGTCCCCGATGTTTCAAAATCGGGGTTATATATATTTGTGGGTCGGAGGTATAGGGCACACTATAATATTCATATTTGAGAAAAAATTTGTAAATCTGGAAATAGTTAAGTGGGTTACCATTTTATTAATATTCTTAATAAAATGGATATCATCCCATAGAATTTATTCCATTTGAGTTTTGATTCAATAGCAATAATTAATTCTAAAATAAGAAAGCAAAAGCATAAATCAAAATTTTCTTTCTCAAATGATAAAATGTTTTGGTTAAATTTTACTAGTCATCATCATATTTTTCTAATAAAAATACACTAAAATAAATATTTCAAAATTAATTTACTCGTCAAAATGATAAATACGTAATAATTAATTCTAAAATAAGAAAGCAAAAGCATAAATCTTTCTCAAATGATAAAATGTTTTGGTTAAATTTTACTAGACATCATCATATTTTTCTAATAAAAATACACTAAAATAAATATTTCAAAATTAATTTACTACAAGTATTTAATTACTTGTCACTGAATATAGTAAATAAACAGAAAATATTTATTTGAAGAAATATTCTTTATTAATAAATTAACTTTCCTTTGTCAGTTTCCGGATTGGAAAATCATAGTCTCGTTAGAAACTTTAACCTTGTAGACATTTTAAATAGCATCAGTAGCATTCATGGATATTTTTCATTCTAGAGAGGAACATATCACTATGAAAAATAAATTCTTAATCAAATTATCCTTTCTGTAGACATTTAAGTTTCTGAAATATATTTAATATAAATATTATAAGCAAATTACAGTAAACTCCCGTATAACTCGAATTCGTATAATGCGACTAGAACTCACACAATGCTATAAACAGTCCCTAGAAAATATTTATTTGAAGAAATATTCTTTATTAATAAATGAACTCTCCTTTGTCAGTTTCCGGATTGGAAAATCATAGTATCGTTAGAAACTTTAACCTTGTAGACATTTTAAATAGCATCAGTAGCATTCATGGATATTTTATCAAATGATCCTTTCTGTAGACATTTAAGTTTCTGAAATTATATTATAAGCAAATTACAGTAAATTCCCGTATAACTCGAATTCGTATAATGCGACTAGAACTCACACAATGCTATAAACAGTCCCATATAACGCGTAGGATTAGCTTTTTAATGCTACTTATCCGTTACTTATAATATCCGTTGATTGTAATAAAAAGCAAACGATGTTTATTTCGTTTCCATCACAACTTTAACGAATTTTCCGTCGTGTTATACGAATCCGCGTTTCCTGAGTCCGTGTTATACGAGATCTACTTGTATATAATATTTTTTTAAATTTATTTACTTGTATTCTATTTTGTTTTTTACTTTATTAAAAGAAATCTTCTTTAAAACAAGTTAATTAACACTCTGCACACAATAAAATCATACTTGAAACTAATGCACATCTCATTAGCAATACGAAATCAGTGCTGGAACTCAGAGACAAGTTTAAATTTGCATAAAATCGTCTGATAACGCATGTCTCCCTATAACGCAGAACGTATCCCCCGCGTTGTATGAAAGTCCGCTATAATTTACTAACGTTTAAATTATTAATAGAAATTGTTTTAATAATTGCAATTTATACCTTGTTTGCATTTTCATTATAAGAATTAGCATAAATTTTTGTCATTTTGATTATTACACAATTGCTAATTAATTAAAACAATTTTTTTTACAATTAAATATCTAAATGCATATTTAATTAAAATTGAATAAACGTGATAAACGATTTTGGTTAATTATTCTTAAATAAAAATAATTTTAAACATTATATGTAAAAATTATTTTTAATTTGACTGAGATACAGAAACAAATTTTAAAATTTTAATTTTTTTTTATAATTTTGTGATTTATGAAATTATCACGATGTTTAATAATAAATAATATATGAAAACATAATAATTACGTTTTAAATTAAATTAAACAATTTTTTTTATAATTTCTAAAATAAACCTTAAAAATTAATACATTTATTTTGTTTTTACTAAAAAATTAATGTTAAAATAATTTTTCATTATTTCTGTAATTTTTTTTAATTTTACAGTAAATCTACTTATCTATAAAATATTCAACAATATTAAGCAATTTAATAGATTTTTTTTCATTTATTTATTATTATAAGCAAATTACAGCAAACTCCCATATAATGTGCTCTTCTATAACGCGAGTTCCACGAAAAATTGCGACTAGTACTCATATAACGCTATAAACAGTCCCGTATAACGCATAGGATAAATTTTTTAACGTTATCCGTTACTTATAATATCTGTTGATTGTAATAAATACCAAACGATGTTTATTTCGTGCATCACAACTTTAACAACTTTTCTCTCGGGTTATACGAATCCGCGTTTGCGAAGTCCGTGTTATACGGGGTCTACTTGTATATATTATTTTTTAAAACTTAGTTACCTTTATTCTGTTTTTGTTTTCTTTCTTTATTAAAAGAAATCTTTAAAACAAGTTAAATTAACATTATGAACAGAATAAAATCATATTTGAAACTAATGCACAACTCATTAGCAATATGTGATCAGTGCTGGAACTTTAAACAATTAAATTATTATTATTATTATTTTAAAGTAATTCAAACATTTACTTATGATATTTATCTTTTAATATTTTTATAAACAAAATTTTTAAAATGGATTTATTTTTAATTTTTAAGAGATTTTAAGTTTAATTAATTAATCATAAATAATGAAATAACTAAAAAATTCGTAAAAATTTATCAACGACTAAATTTATTACTTTTTTAAAATGAATTTTTTTTTATCTTCACATTATATTAAATTTTAAATTCTTACTTTTAAAAGCTTAAAATTTAATATAATATGGAAATCAAATTTTATCAACTAAGCTCCACTAGATACTGCTATTATTAGATGTCGAACTCGCAGATCAATTAGAATTATATTCTATATTTTTTCATTTTAATAATATTCATTATTCTTTTTTTTTTCATTCTTATTGAAGATTTTTTTGCTGAAAGCGTGGAGTAGTTACAGTTCGATTATCTCTTTCCTTAAATAAATTAATAACGAAATGCTTTCGGCAATAAAAATTTATTTTCATTGAATTCCTTGATAGAAATTATAGAAAGGCTAAAATATTTACTACATTGATTGCATTAAATTTTGTATATGAAAAATTATTTCTTGCTAAAAATTTTAATGTATTTTATAAAAATTTTATGTAAACTCTTATGCTTTTTCTTTTCTTTTTGAAAGCCTTACTTAATCGCATTAAATTTTGTATATGAAAAATTATTTCTCGCTAAAAATTTTAATGAATTTTATAAAAATTTTATGTAAACTCTTATGCTTTTTCTTTTCTTTTTGAAAGCCTTACCTGAACACATTGTATCTGCAGTAAATTTAATAATATCAATGATGATAAAATCGAAATGAATTAATTAATTTCTTTTGAGTATACTCGGACTCTCGTATACGTTCCGCGTTATAGGAAATCGGGTTATAAGAGAGATGCATTATCAGACAATTTTATGCAAATTTCAACTTGTCTCTGAGTTCCAGTACTGATAGCATATTGCTAATGAGACTTTGCATTAGTTTCAAATATGATTTTATTGAGTGCGGAGTGTTAACTAACTTGTTTTACAGAAGTTTCTTTTAATAAAGGAAAAAAACAATAATAGAATATAGGTAAGTAAATTTTTAAAAATATTATATACAAGTAGATCTCGTATAACACGGACTCCGAAAATGCGGATTCGTATAACTCGACGAAAAAGTTGTTACAGTTGTCGTGGAAACGAAATGAACATCGTTTCTTTTTTATTACAATCAACGAATATTATAAGTAACGGATAAGTAACGTTAAAAAAATTTATCCTACGCATTATAAGGGACTATTTATAGCGTTGTATGAGTACTAGTCGCAATTTTTTTCGTCGCATTATACGGGAGTTTACTGTACCTGTAGTTTAATTTCTTTTTAATACAAAATTTTCTTATCTTACTTAAAGTTGTAAAAGAATGAATTTTTTATTTACGTTTTACATAAACTAATTGAAATGAGTAAATGAAGTATTATTTCAATATAATTTAATTTAGTAAAAATAAAAAAATATCAATAAAAATGAAGTTTTGAGAAAAGAGGTTATTTAAATCCATAATTAAATGCAACTTTTTATGTATCTGCCATCTATAGAATCCGGAATCGGATTCGGAAACAAAGGATTTTATCAGGTGATCTGAGCAACGTCAACTAATCCAAATTATTACACATTATAGAATGGTTCATAAAGATGGAAAACGATGAAAACATATCTTCAGGTGCACTACTAAAATCGGTCAAATATTAATTTAGTTATGTCCTCGCATATTTATATCAAGATAAATATATCTAATATTCCTTTAGTCATTTAATGAAAAAAAAGACATCCGAAGCGCTTCTTTCATTTTCTTCCACATCTGTTCCCAATTGTTTTCGTGTGTTCTTTGTTTTTTGCTCTCTTTTATGTGGATTTTCTTACAATATACTTCATTAACTGATTTTTTTTGGTACTTCAATAATACTTAAAAAATAATATATTTGTAATTTGTTTAACTTATCTATTGTAAAAAGTAGTATGCATCTATATGAAATAAATTCATCTGAAATAAACAATTTTTAAATCATTATTAAGATTACCCAAAAAAACTGATGCTGTTCTCATTGATCCAGAAAGAAAATACGGCTCTTGAATATTTGAGATTCTCCTATGTGGCCCGTAATGACATGAAGTTTGGCCACCCCTGTTATATACCATATATTTTTTATTAAGATTATCTTGTCATTATAGCCATTAGGGACTCAATGGCTACAATTTTAGTTGAAAATGTCTTTGCTCTAAAGTGCCTTAAAATCCTATTCTCTATAAAGAACCCATTAAGCATTATGTAAGATATATGACTACAGGTAGTCCTCGACTTACAATAATTTGTACTTATGACAGTGATGTAATCAGTAAATTCTATGATTGGTTAATGCAATTCAATGGGTTCAAGTCCCTAACCTAATGATAAAATATATGGAAAGCATCCTTTTTTGTGTCTGGTTCTTGTAGTTTTTTGTTCTTAATGTTTATTAAGATAATATACAGTGGCATAGTAAAATTTAGTTATGAAAAAATCCTTAAATTTTTGGATTTTTCTGGCATTTAACAGCAGGGTTTGAACCAACCCACCATCATAAATCTTGAAAGCCCAAAATTTATAATTTTTCACAATTAAATTTTAATAGGCCACCATATATTTATCGTATCTGTTTTTGTGTTCTTTATGTTTATTAAGTTGAGGACTACCTGTATAATAATTTGTATTAATACAAAATAAGACAGAAAGAGTTATCATCAAAGGTTCAAATATGGTTCTCATTATTTAATACTAAATTACATTAGACTCCTGATTATCTGGGATTACAAATTAACTGGAGTTAATCCATAACCTTGAAGTCATATAACTCATGTATTTTGATTAAAAATTCCTTGCTTCCTTTGATATTAATATTTTATGTTAGATATGATAATTTAATGATATATTATATCCTAGATAATTGACAATCAAAATTAGAATGAAATTAATGTTACAAATATTGCATAATTTCTTATTGCAAATAAGTTTCTTGTTGCTTTTTTCAATAAATAATAAAAATTAAATTGCATGCCTATATATTATCTAATATTAAATGGATTTTTCAATAATACTGATTTTTTTTAATAATTAAGATATTTATCAGATTTTTCAATTATCTGGAGAAATTAATTTCTTGATTATCTTGTTAATAGTGTGTACTATATTTTAGTGAATTGCCAATTTTTAATTATTAAAAATGTTTCTATAAAATCAGTACTTCAAAATTTTAATCAAAACTGTAAGGATTTATAGTCTAATAAAATAAATTCATTTATATTAAAAAATAATAAATTTACCAATTATTGAAGCAATTATAATAGAGAAGTCAAATATATTCCAAGGCATTGTGAAATAATGATAACCAAGCCCTATTATTTTGATTATTGCTTCTAATGTAAAACAAGTTGTAAAAACAATGTTCATACTTTCCAATATTATAGTTATATGTTCAGATTGTTGATAATGTTCAAAAGACATAACAATTAAATTCATAATTATCATCAGAAATATTATCATTTCAAATCTGAAAAAGAATTTTATAATTTAAATTATGTTATCCCTTTATAAAATATCAGTATTTTAAAGAATATATTTTAAGTAATGTTATTTTATTAACTAACCTACGACTTGTGGCTATATCATAAAAAATTGCCAAGTATTTATTAAGTGGTCTTGGGATAATTCGTTGAGGTTTTCTTTGCCCCAATTTTTGCATTGCTGTATAATATGTTCTTTGGCTATCAGTTAAAAACATTTCCAGAATTCCTCCTTCATACTACAATATCAAAAACAAATTCTAAATCCATAATAATGTGTAAATAAATTATTAAATTTCAAAAATTTATAATGTACCTTCTTCTTCAACATATTAAAATTATCTATAATTACTCCAATAAATAGATTTAAGGTAAAAAAGGAACCAAATATAATGAAGATGACAAAATATAAATAAGCAGAAAAGTTAGCTTCATGAAATGGTTGCTGATCAATACCTGTACTATCAGTAGCATCTGCTATTGTTTCTGTCCAACCTTCAAAGCTTGCCTAAATAAAAAATCCAGACATTTTTAGCAAAATAAAAATCAATTTATTATATATGCATTTCTCATAAAATACTAATAATAATAAAAATGAAGTTATAGTAGTAATATTACTATTAAACAAAATTTTTTAATTAATAGCAGTAATAGTATCATTTAAAAATTATACATTTTTAGAATATCAAAATTACACTTTGTTATGAATTATTTGTTAAAAAAGAAAACCTTTGTACAAGCTAAACTTCATATTATTTTTCTCCTTTAATCTTTCAAGCATATTTGAAATGGCATCACAGAATAGTTTTTCATATATGATTGATTTGTTTTACATTTATATAAGTAATTCAGTTTTATTGCAACTGCTGTAAATTACTGGTATATTATTTTAAAAATTTTTAAATGTTTTTATCCCAAGTAACAACTGAAGAAAAAAATCTGTATATCTTATTTTCTGTTTGAATCATTAAAGAAACTATTAAAAATTGGTTTCTTCTAAAACAGGGCTGTCCAATAGGTGGCCCCCGGGCCGCATGCGGCCCGCCAAGCCATTTTGTGCGGCCCGCGTTTTCTTCTACTTAATTAAATCCTTCAGATTTCTACCTTCAAGATTTGTTTCTGTTTATTTTTCTCTTTTCTCCACTTGTTCTGAACTACAGTTTCTGATCTCCTGACGACTATATCGCATCTTCTCATTTTCTCTATACTCTTCCAATCTTCTGATAAGAAATTTTTCTTTTTCATCTTATCTTCGTCACTTCGTTTTTCCTTACCTAAGGCACAGAGTACTGTATCTTCTATCTTCTTTTAAAAATAAATTATGCGAAATAGAATTATTTCAGTCCTTTGATTGTATTCACAAACGATACTTTTTGTTACAGTGGTTGCCACTTCCAATTCAGGTTGAGTACTAATTGGAGAGGCGATACAATCTTTGTACAAGTTACCTAACTATGCTAAGGGGTTAGTCATGTGGAGGACATGGACTGACAAGTCGGACGCAGATCCTATTAATAAATATTCCAAGGTTGAAATTCGGAATTGAACTCGGATCCTCCAGAATAAAAGCGTTTCCAGAAAAATCAATCCTGTCAATTTCACAAATGTTACTAAATTTTCTTTTACCTAACGAAAAAATACTTAATGAACATAATTAATAACATGCAATACAGGTATATATGCTCAAAGGAAATTCCTAGTAAAATTTATTAAATCTTATATTTATGAAAGTGCTACTTATTTTTTCCCTATGTGATTTTACGCCGCTTTTCTGCTCAGTGAGTGTAAGTGGCAGGGCATTATAGTGCTCACCAGGGTGGTCCACATCCCAGGTCATCAGATGGAGAATGGATTTAACGAGCCGGTCCACGGAACCCTCCTAAAATACTGAGATAACTGAGATATGGCACACAGGAATTGAACCCTAAATCCAGAGTGGAAATACAGCATGCCTTTATCGCAGCCATCTGGCCGACAGTACTATTTATTATAATTATTATTATCTAGAATAATTTCAGAAAAATTATCTATTTACAAATATTCATAAGCTATTAATAGATATCTGATCATACGTTCTTTATGTATTTTTTGATTCTGTTTTCTGTTCATGCTGCTTTTCTTCTCCGTAAATCTTAATGTTTATAATTATCCCAATTTAAAAGTTGGAGTTGGAGCTCATAAATACATCGGCAGCGAAGGTACTACATAAGAAATTCCTAATAATCCATATTTACTTTCGTAATTTATGCAAAATAATCAACATCATAAATAAATTGGTTTTTTTAACGAAGGATTAAAATGCATAATTTATAATTTAAAATAAACTAACTATTGTGTTTTAGATTTTCATTTGATTTATGTATTTAGCATTTCCTTACTTAGGAAAGTTTAAATTTTGGTTTCATTTCAATTGGATCAATAATTTGAAAGTTATCCGCCTAACGACAGCGTGATATAACATCACCTTACCATCTGGAGAATCCAGGTAGAATTCCATTTGTATACCTTCAGATTTATCAGGAAATATTGATAAATTTGTCACTTGCACTTATTACATGTCACTATAAGTACATGTACTTGTATTTACTGTGACAGGTTTTTGTATATATAATACACGAAAAGCATTGCAATAACAATCATGTCTTTATTTTTTTAAAGTTTACAATTTGACATTCCAAATATTCCAGATATGATTAGAGTGTTTTCTAATAAATAAATAAAAATAATTAATATACTGTATTTCTTGCATTATATTGGTTAAGTTTATACATAAACTAGCAAGGGATCCGGTGTTGCTTGGTTATTTCAGGAACAAAATACAGTTTGTTTGATAGTTCCTACATCATGGTGTGAACATCCTGGCTAGTAATAAATACATTTTAAATTATTATTCATTATCCTACTTAACTACTTAGTTCATTATCAGTACCGGATTAAGACCCTTAGATGCCCTAAGCATTAACTAATTTTTGGTGCCCCCCTTACACTTGTAATTCAAAACATATAAAACGGTATTTACGTTTTAATAGACTAAACAGCCAGAGCTGAGTATGCTATTGCATGATTTCCAAACTACTGCCCGCGATATGATTTTATCTGGCCTGCCAATTGGAATAATTTTTCGATAAGAATCCGCACTTGGGCCACATTGCACTATCTTACAGGCAGAAATGTACGGCATATTGAGAGCTATATTATTTATAAAATATCATCATACCAGGATAGATATAAAATTTACACGGACAGTAAAATAGCACTACAAGCAATCAGTAATATTAACAGCATTTATTATTTAGTAGTGGACATTCACAAATTATTAACGTCAATCTTCAAAGAAAAAATAATCAACTTTTATTGGATACCAGGACACACTGGTATCGAAGGCAATGAAAAAGCTGACCTTCTTGCTAGAAAAGCAGCAGATTCCAATAATATTATAAAATTTAACAGAATCCCGATTAAATTTATTCGAAATTATATCAACAATGAGATCAATAATAAATGGCAAGAACAATGGAAAAACTCAAATACTGGGAGACATGCATACTCATTTATTCCTGAAGTTAAAAAGTTCCTCAAAAACAAAGAATTCATTCCTAATGCCTTTACGACACAAGTAATCACCGGACATGGAAAATTTAATTCCTATTTCAAAAGATTCAATATAAAAACTACAGATCAGTGCATATGTGGACAAGGAATTCATGATGTGGAACCCTTTTTATATTACTGTCCGATCTATAATATACAAAGGATTGAGTTTGAAAAGACGGTATTACTAAGAGGTTATAACTGGTACTGTGAATCCAATCAACTCATTGAAGACAAAAAGAATGTAAATGCACTAAACAATTACTTAATTAAAACTAAAGCATTATTTCCAAATTTTAATGAAACAGATTAATCCACAGGAATAAATTATTAAAATGTTAATGATATTTCGAGCTCTTTTTAGACACGAAAATCAACAATAGAAGAAAACAATCATAAAGAAAACCACAGGAGCCAGAAGATGGAGATACCGCAAACAGACAAAGAATTAACGACTAAGAAATTAATGACATTTCGAGCTCTTTTTAGACACGAAAATCAACAAGAGAAGAAAACAATCATAAAGAAAAACCACAGGAGCCAGAAGATGGAGATACCGCAAACAGACAAAGAATTAACGACTAAGAAACTTATAAGTGATATCTAATATGCATGGAGGATAACTAAACTTCAATAAATTTGCTAACGCAACGGCATAGAAGAAATGACTTCTAATTAGCCTGGATGCTATTAACTAAAACATTGCAACAACCCTGGGTCCAGATTCACAAAAGCGTCGTTATGGCTCGAAACGACGACGGTTGTCCGTATTCACAAAACTTGTCGCAATCAGTAACGACGTTAATCGGCGTCGTTAGCTAACGACGCCACCACCGTGTCGTTATCATCAATTTTAAGATGGCGGAAGAGTATTTTTCTCTCTTAGTTGATGAAGAGACAGATTTATTATCGAATATATCTATTACCTAAACATAGTGTTAATGACATTTTAGTTACCGAACTTATTCGTTTCTATAAATTATCTAAAGATGCGATTTTTGAATTAATAGAACTTTCACCTTATAGCTTATACAGAGAAAAACAGAGTTCGTATGCCATAAGTGTGGAAACACAACTATTATGTGCACTGAAATTTTTTAGCAATAGTAGCTTTCAATCTGTTATACGAGATGTTCATATTAGCCAGCCTACGATATCGAGAATCATTACAAATGTTTGCAATGCATTATGTAGAATATAAAAAAATA
>AYEL01066174.1:0-15983 GCA_000484575.1 Olivierus martensii
GTTTATTATTTTATAATTATTATATATTTAATTTAAATTAATATTATCAAGTACTGAAACTATTATTAATGTTTTAAAATGAAAATGTAATAAATGATGTAGTTGAATGGTCCCCTTTCCAATCAGGAAGATTACTAAGAGGCTAGTTCCAACCACGGGCTGTACTCATACCTGCGGAGAGGGGCCGGATGGTGAAAGACGGGGATCGCTGGGCCGATCCCAGCACCCGAAAAAACTTATCAGGAGTTACCAGAAGCCTGAAACTGTACGCAGAGCTCCTGAAACTTTTCAGGTTTCAGGAGTCGGCGTGCCACTCAGGAGGACTTGGGTCGTCCTGGATGGCACGCCGACAGTGTTATCACTCTGCCATCATGCCGCGATCTTTCTGACTGTAAAAGGTCTGTTAAAATGGACAAAAGAAGAAAAACATTTTAAAGAATTCAAAATGAATGAAAAAAGTTATTCCTTATATCTACTTCGTTAATGTATTAGTTTATTTGCTTTCTATTAAACTCATATATCTAATTCTAGAGTTTTTTTTGCTGTGGCCCACAGAACGATGCTGAAGTACCCAATGTGGCCCTCACGGCGAAAAGTTTGGAGACCCCTGTGCTATTGAAATAATTAAGCACCTTTGAGGCTGTTTGAGACTTTGAAAGCAAGAATGAGTTTATGAATGCAAATGCAATTAACACCAGTGACATTTGGCAACTAAACTAAGAACTTTTTTATGAGTTAGTACCCACCACTTTTACTGTTTCAAACGCTTCTAGACTTGTTCAAAATTTATATAGCTTCCAATCCTCGAGCATAGTGCATTTTATTTTGCGGGCTAAACATGATGACAGAAGAGAGCCTGGAACCTTACTTCCAATTATCAGGGAGGAGAACGCAAGAACTAAGAAGAAAAGACTTCTTTTATGTTCAATGGACGTTCTAATTTTAATTTGCTCATTATAGTGTGGTTACACTTGTTATACTATTATTATTTTAATTGTAAAAAAAAATTCAATTTAACTTATTATACTGTTAATCAGAATATATTTATTACTATAATTAATTTTGCTCCCTAAGCACGTGCTTACTTTGCTTATAGGTTAATCCAGCACTGTTTATTATTAATAAAATTATTAATGAACTAAGTAGAATATCATTTTACTACATAGCTGATTCATTTATTATATCATTTGGTATCCATTGGCTTTCTGTTTCCAATTTTATTATTGATTTAACCAATATATTAAGTTACAATGAGGTAGGTCATCATCACGATGGCACGTCATCCCATTGTTATCCAACATGACGTCATTCATCTGTTGTGGTTTAATTATAAATTCTGTATCTGTTACATTGACAATGAACAATGCAGAAGTATCATTTTGCCTTATCATTTATTAATGATAGTGTGAGGCCCGCACGGCCCGCAAGATATCAAATGAGCGGTTCTCAACAGGCGGACAGCCATTAATGATAGCATTTGAAATATATTGGCTTTCTGTCTATCTTAACGTTGATTTAACAATCAATTATGTTATGATGATATCATCATGACATAATTGATTGACCTGATATTTGTCTTGACTATTGCATCATGCATCAATAATGACTTTATGATGTCGTAACGGTACAAGTAGGACTTCATCCAGTATTCGAACATAACTCTGAAGGATTTAGATGCTACACAAAGTTCGTTCTTGATAAGTCAAATGGTATGAGAGCCAACACGGAACAGACAGACAAACATTGCATTATATATATATTTATTATTCATTTATTCGAATAAATGTGATCTTACACAAGGATATTCTGCTATTACTCATTCGTAAGTGACATATGTGGAATTCCATAGTTCTCTAAAACTTTAAGCAAATAATGCCTCTATTTTTGCATATTCCATAGCAAATTTTAATCTTTTCTGATATCATAGATTGCGACTCGAAGTCTGAAGTATGTTCTTAAGGTTGTTTTTATAAAAATATATAAGGCAGAGTGGGGTAAATGCACAAGGTTTTTACAAAGTTGGACATTAAACGAAGGTATTCAGTCTGAAGTATGTTCTTAAGGTTGTTTTTATAAAAATATATATGCGAAAATTTTGATTGGGTGTAAGTTCGAACAAATATGACATCTTTTCCGCGGATCTGTGTGAGATGAAATTTAATATAGTTAAATCAGAATGACAACACAGACAAAGCATGTTTTATCCCATTTGCTAAATACTATATCAATTTTTTTCTAGTCCGATACCATGTCCATCAGTAATTTTTACTTTAAAAAACGACTGCGATCATTTTGAGACGAAAATTCTATACTTATTCGGAATTTTTCGGTTACAAAGATGATAAAAGTGATCCTATGAGAGAAGCTGTGTTTTCTTTTTTTGTGAGTTTATAGGAGGAAGTGGCGAACGAGTTTCAGTGACCACACGTAGAAATACTAACGAACTACAGAAAAATAAGCTATCCCTCTGAATATCATCTTATCCCATCCACTCTAATCTTTTTTCTTCAATGTTATAAAGTTAAAGATAGTTTGACGTTTTCATATCTGAAAACATTAAAATATCACATTAATCACATCTCTTCATATTGGAATTTTAATCACATTTATTAAAGATCTTGCGAACCATAGTAGATATGATCACATTTATACTACAGGCATTCAGAATTCCACCAAAATATTCCGCATTCTATAGGTTTTACGAGATACATTTTTCAAAAATGGCTTATAATTTGGCTGTAATTTAAAGTTTTTTTTGGCAACTCTTGGCTTGTAATTTAAACTTTTTTTAAATGATCCAAAGCAAAACTGTTTTTGTTTTTAAACTTCAACTTTCCTTTTAAAATTATGGGTTTTAGAATCTAAGATTGTAAATTTTTTTTTGTATATAAAGCAAAGTGGGGTAAGTGCAGAGCGGTTTCTGCAAAGTTGGACTTTAGGTATATTAAACGATCGTATAAATATTTAACAGGGTCGTTAACAATGACATTCCACAGCTATTACCGTTTAATTCGTCCTTGAAATTTTTAAATTTGCGAGAAAATCGTACAAAATGTCAGCTACTCTACACATACCCCAAAACGAGATAAGAACGTACCTGCAAGTTAAAAAAGCTTTGAAGTTTATTTACGCACGTTAATTGACCAGAGCAGAATTAGGAACCAATCTATTATAATACGCTTTTTACCGCATTAAGATAGGTTGTTTAGTTTTAGAGTTATCCTTTGTTAAAGAAACAAGAATTGAACTCTGAAATGGTGAAAGAAAGTATGGTGAAATAACACAAAAATATAAAGTGATGTAAGTACACAAATTATTTAATAAACAACTTGTGTACTTATGTCACTTTATATTTTTGTTTTACGAGGGAAAGTCATTAAGTAAGACACAAAAGATAATAAAAAAATAATTTACCATGACAATCACTTGGAAACTATTTTTATTTATCTACATAATCTCCAGCAACGTTGATGCACTTATCCCATCGTTTTATCAAAGCCCCAATTCCAGCTGCATAAAATTCTTTGGGTTGCTGTCTCATCCACAGTAGGACTTCATGTTGAACGTCGTCATCATCTGCAAATTTTTTGCCTCCAAGATGTTGTTTTAGTGGACCAAACAGATAAAAATCGCAGACTTAGCCCAAGCGATTTTCATCTGTTTGGTCCACTAAAACAACATCTTGGAGGCAAAAAATTTGCAGATGATGACGACGTTCAACATGAAGTCCTGCTGTGGATGAGACAGCAACCCAAAGAATTTTATGCAGCTGGAATTGGGGCTTTGATAAAACGATGGGATAAGTGCATCAACGTTGCTGGAGATTATGTAGATAAATAAAAATAGTTTCCAAGTGATTGTCATGGTAAATTATTTTTTTATTATCTTTTGTGACTTACTTAATGACTTTCCGTCCTATTTCGCTATACCTCCTATCACATTATTTCCTCTATATCACTTTTTATTTTTTTCTTCAAAGTAAAAAAGCAGATATTTTGTTATTTAATATGAATAAAATGTTTTTTTATCAAATAAAAAATGATTTATGCAAAAATTTTAATTGATATCTTTGCATTTGTCAATCATCATCTCGACAAACGTTCACATTCCGTTCATTTCTTTTGAATAATCGCCCCCTGTTGATTTTTCTGACATAGCTGCGACCCATGCTATATGCTAGAAAAAGAAGTTAATAAACAAATTAAATGTAGAACACGAAAAAATAAAATTTAACGCGTTATGAGGCCAGACCAGCCTAATAGCGATTACCCCAAGGTGCCGATCTACATTTGCCTCGGGTAACAATATTTAAGGTTCAAGAGCGTACCAGGGTTTTTCTCAAAAAATTTTGAAAATTCAAAAAATATTGTTTACTTAATGTAAACTTTAATCAATATTCTTCGTACTTACCAAAAAATATATCTCCTAATATGAAGTTATCTTAAGAATTATTGCACTTTCAAAAAATAGCTCCTAATATGAAGTTATCTTAAGAATTATTGCACTTTTTAAGATACTGCCAAAGTTTTGTGTGCTGTTCGGACTCGTTTGTAAATGTCGAAGTAAATAGTGGATTCGCATCGTTTATCGTGCTTTATCTATGTCGATAGGTCGATATTAACTTATAGCAGATTACTACAATATCAAATAACAAAATTTCGCTTATCTTATAATAAAAAAAAACCGATACTACCAACTACGCCCTTATCCCTTGCCTTATCATTTAATACTTCCAATTTATAAATAAATACAGAAAATTATATGTCAGGAATACGGGATAATGCCAAACTAACGTGAAATATTTATACAGTAGACTATAAAGATTCTAGTCAATACTTTTTTTCTTCCTGACAACGATTAAAGTTGAAAATTTTATTTAAATTTAATTTAAGTTTGAATAGATATAAGAAGACTATCATATAAATTATTAATTGCGTGGAATCAATTAATTATTAAAAAAATGATAAAATATTTTATTTGAATTTATCAAGTAATATATATTTAAATTAATACAATCAATATTTATAATAAGTAAATTAGGATGCTTTTTGTTGTGATGCTTGTTATAAAATATTTTCTACGTTGTTATATGCAAGAAATCTCGAGATTACATCATTCAATCTCGGAATCAGGATTCTCTATAAATGTCCAGAAATGAAAACTCTAAATATTTTATTTTGATCACTATTTTCTCTAAAAGAAAACAAAATAAAAGATCGCTGAATTGGCCTTATCAAAATTTTTATTTTTTTCTGTTCATGTTTAACTGAACCTTCTAATTATCCATACATTCTCGGTTTTGAGAGCAGTTTTTCCAGTAAATGACTTACCGAAATCCATAATTACAATTTAAAAATTACAGACTTATAATATAATAAAGCACAAGTAATCCACTGAACAAGATTGAGATGGAACTGAAGACTGCCACACAAACACAGTTTACGATGGGAAACAAGATGAGTAAAACGGAAAAAAATTCAAACTTATAATATAATAAAGCACAAGTAATCCACTGAACAAGGCTGAAAACTGCCACACAAACACAGTTTACGATGGGAAACAAGATGAGTAAAACGGAAAAAAATTCAACTACTAACTGATTTTACTCGTTCTAGTTTTACCTTCGGGACTACCTTACACGTTGTGTTTACCCGCATGGGAATCACGTACGAGTAAAACTGCTACTAAAAGAGAGAGGGTATGGCCGGCTTAACGCCCATCTAAGCATTTTAAATAGAATTTTATAGACAAAAATATCGATCAATTGTAGAAAAAGATCATTTAGAAGAGGTTTGATTCGCTAGATTTAATGTTTTCGACCATGAGATCCGAATGTTTCTGTAGAATCTTAGGATTTTGGTATTCTGAGGTTATTTTATAACTTTCATCACGCTATTTAAAGCTTCTTTATTCTTTCATTACAGGCGTAAATATTATTTCAGTTAAATTTTTGATAACTTTCAATTTTTTTTTATTTATTATTGATAAACAATTTTCTTACATTTACATTTTACGATGTAAAATCCTACGCTGTAAACCTAAGAAATCCGAAATTAGGAAATTTAGAAAGGACATGAGCAGGACTTGAATTCGGTGCATAAATTACCTCCGTAGGCTACATGGTTGAGGAGATAATGGCGGAAAACTGGGGAAAAAAAATGCAAAAACTTCTGCCATCTTGTTTTCGATATTTCACCTCCTGCAGATTTATACTTTGGAATAAGTGGGGCATGTTGCATACCGAATTCAAGGGAACATACAAATTTGATTAGAAATATCAGGATCATTTTCTTCTCAATAGATGATTCTTAACATTGCAATTAATTAATTTAGCATAATTTTGTAGTTAACAGCTGTGGAACGTGCTGTGTATATTTGGAAAAAAATTAAAATCTTACGTGTTGAATAAAATTAAAAAAAAGTCAATTGATAGTTATTTATATCTAATTTTAATATAAATAACTGGAATTTTATATAGAATGTTATCTATAAAGTACCTGAAAAATAGTATAAAGTATATTGAAAATATGAAATTTTCGAAATTTAAAACAATAATTATTTTGTTGTTTATAAAATATTAATCGTAATTTAAAATTACATTTTATAATATATAATAACTTAAATGAAAAACAAGAATAACCGACAGTAAGTACTGTACTCGTATTACTGAATTTATTCCTTTAAGGAAGACAGGCTGAAAAATAAGATTCTTAAAAAGTAGATTTATAAGATCACAATTTATTTGTCTATCTATATGAAGTCAATATTCTACTAATATTTTTTTAAACTGATTAGCAGATTTTCATGAAAAATTTGGAGATAATGGTAACTTCTACGCGGAATAATCTGACTCTAGTTTCAATTGTTTAAAAATGGAAGACATTAAAATTTCTCAGATATTTTTTATATTTTGAACTATTTATTAGACGTATTTATATATCTAATAAACAGTATTCTATAATTATCAATTATTGAAGATAATCTCAAAAATCATCGTTTAACTCTATGTTCAAACTTTAGAATTATTTCATAAAATTTAACAGGATGATCAGGTTAGTAAAAGACAAATAAGAAGTCAAATTAGCCTTGTAAATATTATTGCTATTGATTTTTTAAACATTATACCTTAAAAAAATTCAATAGAAATAATATTTATAAGGTTATAATAAAGCTAATTATAACTAGAATAAATCAATAAAGAGAATTATAACTAAACTAATACAGTATTTTTATCCTAGAATTACAATAAAATTTACCTAATTTCGTATATTAAATACGGGGAAATTATGAGAAAAATATATTATAATTTATGATAATTTTATAAAAAAAAATTATACTCAGGATTCTAAAATTTTTCCAATTTACTACGAAAATTATTTTAATATTACGAAAGCTTTTGGAGTATCCTGGTCTAAGAAAAAGTTATCCGAATTAAAACACTTGAATAAATACAGTAAGACCCCGCTTAACGCTGTTTCGATATAACTCTGTTTTTTCGGAATTCTATATTTTTATTGATTCACTTTGGGGTGGTTTTTCAAACCGTTATTCTTACATAAATCCTAAATCGCAGGAAATCGTTGTATTGATACTCCTATGCTGTCTCACAGTGCGTTTGATGTCAGTGCAGTGCAGTACATACGAAAGTTTGCTGCGGTCAGAGTTCATATTTATGTGGTCATCAATATTATTTTACAGTAATAAAAATAACAATTATCTCATTTTAGTTTCATCAACTTATTTTACAGTAATAAAAATAACAATTATCCCATTTTAGTTTTAAGCTGAATGTCATCAATGTTACTTACTAATAAAAATAACAATTATCCCATTCTAGTTTTAACCTGAATGCTGCCAATTTAAACTATAGTTCCTTGAAGTTAGAACGTTATTCTTTCATCAATATCAGCGTTTACATTCAAGTTAGAACGTTTTTCTTTCGTCAATATTTTTTCGTTGTTTATAGTTTTCTGCAATCTGATTACGGCTTTTTGTTCTTAAAACTTTTTATTTTCTAATTTTCAGAATGTTTTCATGAATGATTTATGAATACAAATCAATATTAGTAGTAAAAAATGTCTATAATTAATGTAATACAATAGCAATATGTTACAAAATAAAATTTAAAAAATGATATGTATATATATTTTTATTCACTGTCCTGTTTTACCTATCCTCATTATTTACATGTTAAAATGACCTCGTTTAACGCTGTTTCATTTAGCGCTTTGTTTTCTTGGAACGTATCCCCTGCGTTAAACGGGGTCTTACTGTATTTAATCAGTTTTTCCTTGAATATCTCTTACAATGTGACTAATAAATTCTCGAATAATTATCAAATTATATTTCATCTAAAATATTGAATCATTTAAATTCTTAATATGAATATTGTACTATGTTTATTCATCAAAATAATAAATAAATGAAATTTAAAAAAAAAATTTAAAATAGAAAAAATTATTGCTTACTTATTCCCAGATAAATTAATAATATAAATATCTACATAGATAAACCATAAATACCTCAACAGATTAATAAATTTTTGATATATAAGACTATATATTTTATGTATTAAGTAAGAAAATATAGAACGTTATGATTAAGAAAAATTATTTGTTATATTTTTAAATTTTAAATCGAAAATTATTATACTGTATTTTGAAATTTTAACATCTTAATCCTTTCTGTACTTAATTGAAAACGGTCATTATCTATAAAAGCCAATCTAGATGAGTTTCTAATTTAGTTTTAATTGAAACTGTACAACTTAATATGCAATTATCTCTAGAGATTAAGCTTAAATAGATCAATTCTTCAGTTTAAAAGGCAATTAAAATACACTTAATCACAAATATATTATGCATTAAATATAAAATACAAGAATTTTTATTTTGCTTTTGTTTTTGAATATAAAATTAAAATAAATTATAAATAAAAAAATAACCTTATAATTTTTATTTCGGCATATCATTTTTTTTTTAAATGCATAACTCTTTTAAAATTTAGACCATACATTTTGTTTCTCAAAAATATGCTTTTCTTTAAATTAATTTAGAATTATCTTTTAAGAATAAAATTTAATTTTAATTAGTAAAAACATGATACAATTATATGTTCTAAATTTTCATTCTACATCGATTATTACTAAATTTTATTAAGAATAAAATAATTATAACCATTTTGAATATATTTAATGTTGTTATGCTGTTTGTATTTTATAAAATTTTTAATCTATATTTAGTTAGATAATTGAATAATAGTCATTTTATTTATAGATTGATACAGTATGATCATAATTAAATAGTTTTAATTAAAATAAGTAAATCATTATAGTTTATATTATAGCAGACTAACGAATAGTAAATCCTACTAGAAACATCTCATATGTAAAAAAAATAAGCCAAGTACAGTATTACCGAAACAGGATATTTGTGAAAAATTTAGATTTTGGTTGATGTTATATTATTTTCTTAAATCATCAAACAAGTAAATCATTATTTTCTTAAATCATCAAGATGGTGAAGGACGGGAATCACCGGACTGGAGTGATATTTGAGATTAGCGAACTGGTAACATTAGACATTGATTTTGGTTTTCGTTCTACTTGGATCAGCCAATATTATATCAGCATGAAGATCCAATAAAATATTGGATAAGTGCAAGTTTTTGCTATTCAAATTTATCAAAGATTGCAATGAAGCATTTAATTATATCACCCACATCAGTACCTACTGAACATTTGTTTAGTAAGGCAAGGTCAAGTGGTATGTGCAAAAAGAAGCAAGTTGAAATTAATCGTTTAATTAATTTCAACGATTTTGATACCGAAATCAGCAACAGAATCAAATTTCTGGTGATTTTTAATCACTTCTGGCAAATAAATGAGTTTAAAAGAAATTGTTGTTTGTTTTTCCCTAAATATCGTATCGCGATATTTTCGATAATATCCCAAAATATCGCGATATCAAATATCGTATGAAAATTTGTATCGGAATATCGCCGATACGATATTTTGTTCTGTATCACACATCTCTAGTTGCAATTTAGATGCAACTACTTGTTTGACGATTTAAGAAAATAATATGATAACATCAGCCAAAATAACCGCATCTAAACTTTCACAAATATCCTATTTCGGTAATACTGTACTTGGCTTATTTTTTTACATAGGAGATGTTTTTAATGGGATATCATTTATTTTTTAGATGATAGAGACATTTCTAGAGAGTCTTCTACACCTTTTAATATTAGCCCAATTGAGCCAAAACTTTTAGATGATTTTAAATGAACTATGCTATGTCTATATTCTGAATTTGGTCAAAATCGGTTAAGCAATGAGATATGTAAAGCATTTATGGAAATCGGATCCCCCTTTGTTTTGACCCGATTGTGCTCAAATTTTCAGGGGACCTCGAGTAAAAGAAACACCTGTATTCAAAATTTCATTAATATCGGTTAACTAAGAAACATCTGTATTCAAAATTTCATCGATATCGGTTAAACGATGCGTTGTAGAAGTGTCTGCATAGGAGAAGAAGAAGGAGAAGAAAAAGGACGCTTTTATCGATTTTTGCAATTTTTAAACCGTCTAATTCTATTATTAATTGGATATGAAACTTCAAATTTAGTAATCTATGCCCTATTGAATATTTTTCTCAAATGTAAGTCAGATTACATTTGATTAGGACCAAATTACAGAGAGTTGAATTTTGGCTGTAATGACTCCAGTAATAAGAATCAGTCAGTGATTACTGTATTTGGCTTACGGTATGTCCAAAGTAAACGCGGGTACTGCGATGCGAGCGAGACGGTGCGTGCAGTGCGGTTGACCTTGAAATTAAAACTGCTAGGAACAAATAAACCTGTCCAAACTTGACACGGTTGGTGCGATTTTGCGGTGCCCGCACCGCACACATTTGTTGAATTTCAAGCAGGTTTGGTTTTGCCCGCATTTGTCGTACGACGAGCAATGGAAGCGTTAATTAGTGAGATACAAAAAAGAAATGTTTTGTGGAATAAAAGAAATCCTCGTTATAAGGATAGGTTAACTGTTGATAAAGAATGGAATTCTGTAGCTGAAATCACAGGATATTCAAGGAAGTTTAATTAAGTATTGTTATCAATAGTTTAAATATACATTTTAAATGGAGTAAACACACAAATTATTTATTGTTTTTTAAAATTCTACAACAATGAGTTTGCTCATATTTTATTTAATGAAAAATATTGACAAAAGATATTTCATACATTTTCTGCTTGTCTTGATGGACGATTATTTGCTTTCGACAGTTGTAGATTATTATAGTTCCCTTCTGTCACATTATCTTCCGAGACATTGGAAAAAGTATCTTCTTCCATATCAACTATAGTATTATGCAAAATGCAAATTGCTTTTACAACATGAACCGAATTTTCAACGTTAGTTTCAATAGATTTCAATAAAATCCTAAATTTTGCGGAACTTGTTATTTATAGCTCTATTAATAGAAATATTTATAGAATATTGTCGTTATGCCTTTCAGCAGTTAAATAACCTTGAATAAAAAAAAAATTATTTGTTATTATTACTGCTAATATTTTTTCCTTTAAATAGTCTTCAAAATATATTAATTTTTTCGATATTTTGTTTTAAATCGATTATTATTTTTCTACCGAATTATTCGAATAAAATTAACTTATTTTAAGTTTTAACATAAAATTAATTTGCGAGAATGTAGATTCAAATTTTTACTTATTAGAATATATTATAAGAGAAAATTAATCAAATAGACAGGTCTATCAATCCAGATCTTTCTGATAATAGTGGCAATTAATTATCTTTTTGACAACTCCAATAGTAATTGGTTTGGATATAAATTACATATTTAATAGAAGTAATTACATACGTAATTACAAAATTATCCATATGATGATATTCTTTAATATAACCCCAATTTGCATGAGTAAGTCTAAGAGAGATCATCAAAAATCTCCTATCATTAAAATCCTCGAATTTAACAAAAATTTTGTTAAAGTTTGGCTCTTTTTAATGTTAATCCGATAATTTAACATTTATAGATTTTTTAACTGTAGCCTAAATAATATTTTTTATATCAAAATTTTAACTATACAATTTATTCTTGATAAAGTTTAATAATGAATTATTGATTGATTAATGTTCACATAACTTTATTATTTTTATGTTAGACGAATTTTTAAATAAATTTTTTTACTTGATAAAGTGATAAAGAATAGATAAATTAAAATTACTTATTATCAGTAAAGTTTTTCATAAAAATAGATCTCTCGCTGATATATATATTCAAATCGTCTATCAAGTTTTTATATATGCGTTCATCACTAAACAGAAACTCCTTTCATTTAATCTATATAATTTTACTATTATTATTATTATTATTATTATTATTGTTTCAAATTTTCTAAAAATTATCCGAAATCATATTTCATCGAAAATAGGTAGGCCTATTATAACTGTTGAAAAAATTTAATAATTATTAAATAAATATTTCATAGTCAATAATTATTAAATAATAATGGAGAAATAATAATAATTTTTTAAAATAATAATAATTAAAAAATTTATTAAAAATAATGGAGAAAATTATCATTCTTTCATATTTTTGAAAAATCATCTCGCCATATTTTTCAAAATGTAAAATATCTCTTGATACTTATAAAAATAATTTAATGTCTAATATTATTCTTTATTATTAATCTAAATATTCTGATTTAAAATGAAATAATGAATAAATAATAATATTAATATTATTAAATTCGTTAAAGTTACCTTATAATATTAACTTTTATATAAAGAAATAACTTAGAAATTATATATACAGTGAATTCCGCTTAATTGGGCCAAAATGAATTAGTCCTAACATGTGCCAATTAAGCGGAATCGACTGTATACAGTCAAACCTGTTTTTATGCGGTCGGTTTTTGTGCGATATTTTTTTTTTGTGCGATTTTTATGTGCAATTTTTTTGTGCAGTATATAAAAAACATTCCATCAAATGCATATAACGAATAAAAATTAATTAAAAAATGTGTTCATCTCAGTTGACTACTTTACAACTAGATAATCGCACGCAGTGACATTGGACACCAATAGCTCGGTACTTTCAATATAATATATTAATATAATTGATATTAATTTTTACAAATAATAAGTATTATTCCAATAGAACTTAACTATTCATTTCGAAGGCTACAATAATAATTTTTATCCAGAATTAATCATCATCTAACGTTGGCATATATTAATAAAATATCATAGAAGAAAAATTTTATGCTTGAACTCTCTGAGTTTATTGCTAATCTAAATTTAAGTTACTTAAAAATAAATTAATAATGATATAACTAACTAAAACATAATAGAAAATTGCTAACAAATTCCATGTTAAGTATAGATTTTATTATGATGTTTATTTTTTCTTTATACTGACTGATTGGATTTGTTCTATTTTATTGGAACTTTATTATTAGGCGTGATACATTATAATTTTTTTTTTTAATTGTCAAATGTTGGTAGGTAAAGTTTTAAAGATACTAACAGTGTTGTTAACTTAAAAGAACTGCTAAGTCTAGTATGAGTGACAATACTATTGACGCTGTGCGGATGGTTTCAATGTAGTCCTCGGAAATCTACTCTTCGCAACTCATATGAATTTGGCAAACTTCAGAGCACAATGTTTAAAATTTTGCACAAACAGGTTCATTTATATGCGCATAGACTGCAAATCGTTCAAAGATTTGAGCCAAAAAATTGTTCCCGATGTCTTGCTTTTGCTATTGATATTTTGCAACGAATTGATGAAAATAAATACCTTAAACGTGTTGTGTTTTTTAGTGAGACTACCTTTCACACTTTCAGATATAATGTTCATATTTTGGAGTCAAAGAAGAACTCACGTATTATTATAGAGAAAGAGAGGAGCAACCTTAAAGTGAATGTTTGGTGCGGCAATGGTGGGCTCAGTAGAAACCTTTTACTGAGCCCACCATTGCCTTGCAAACATTTATCTTGACATAATGGAACTGTACGTTGCATTTTAACTAGAAGAATTTCATCCAAAGATAGTTTTTCAACAAGATGGTGCATCCGCCACATTGGTGTTGTATCCAAGAACTAACGAATTAATTAATTGTAACTTTTTCAAACCGATAGCTTGGGAGGAATGATCCAACACCATCGTCACCACGTTCATCGGACCTTACGCCTCTTGACTTTTTTTTTTTTATGGGGGTTATTAAAGACAAAGTGTATTCGATACCAATTCTTGATATTGAAACTTTGAAGGCAAGGATAACTAATGCGTTGGAGATGGTGACTAACGAGATATTGGAGAAAACATGAAAAGAATTCGAATATCAAGTAGATATTCTCTGGGTAACAAATGGAACACATATATCTAGCATACTTTTTGTGTAATAAATATTTCAAATCAGGGAAAGACTTTGTATCCACTGTACATTATAACTTGTTCAAGTTAAAAGAATAATATTTATATAATAAAGTTAATAAGCTTGAGAAAACTAAGTGTAAACAATTAAATTGTGGAAGATAATTTTTAAAATGACACGTTTCAAATCATTTCCCTGTAGGAAGGTCATTAAGTTTGTGTAAGTTGTAATTACTTGTTCTTTAAGCTTAATTAAAACAAGAATTCTTATTATAAAACTCGATTTTTTTATGCGGAAACACTTCAACTATATTTATATTTAAAAATTTTAATAAATTAATTTACCTAAATTATTTTTAACAAATTAAAAATATTTTCAATAGATTAATTTTAAAGACTAAAAGTATAAACAATATGTTGGTTATACAGTTTAATTATATTTTATTAGATGTTATTATTCAAAAAGTATAATCAATATGTTGGTTATACAGTTTAATTATATTTTATTAGATATTATTATTCACTTAAAATAAAACTTTGAAATAAATTTTCTGCTTTATTTAGATTCATTTAATTGTCAAGATTTATTTATTGAATCCACACAAAGATAAATAATTTAGTGAATTTTGGGAAGTTTTAGTATACAGTTTACAAAATTTCAGATTAATTTGCCTCGTACGGATCCATAATTTTTTAATCAAATTTTTTCTTAAAAAAATCAATATTTTTGTAACTTGTTACTGCATCAAAGACGAGAAAAATTAGAGAGAAAAATCAAAAATTCTGAATTCAAATAATTATCAGTTTTCCATAAAAAAATAATGTTCATGATAATACTGCAAACCAGGGGTGTCCAACCTTTTGGCATTCTTGGTCCACATTTGAAGAAAAAATATATGATATCAACCATGACAAATAAGAAAAATGTCGTAGTATAATAAATCTTTGATTTCTTTTCGTTCAGAAATTTTTAAAAATCATTGAGCATTGATCGATCAACCATGACAAATAAGAAAAATGTCGTAATATAATAAATCTTTGATTTCTTTTCGTTCAGAAATTTTTAAAAATCATTGATCATTGATCAAGAAGTTTTAATCACTGAAATAAGAAATAGAAAGTGTAAATAGATATTTAAATAATAAAAACCTCACTAACTTCATTAAGTACATAAAAATCTCAATATTTTAAAGAAGTTTATGATTTTATGTTGGGCCCCATTCAGTACATCGGTGGGCCGAAGGTTGGACAGTTCTGCTGTAAACCATGATAATTAGCGGTTTCAATCCTGAGATTTCGAATTCCGGGATCCCGGATCCCAAATATTTTTAAACAATCCCGATTCCAGGATTTCAGAATTCTGGGATTACTTTATAATATTTATCACATATATCTATTCGTTTATTAATTATAACAGGCATTAATATTACTTATATTAGTAAGTCTTTATTTTTTCACGTTGTTCATTATAAAACGTTTTATTTGCATTTATTAAGTTTAATAATTAATATTATTTATTAAATTATTATATGATGTATAAATATTGCAAAAATTTGATCAAAAATATTAGGACGACAAATG